>OY755038.1:65106907-65216907 GCA_963576565.1 Aspidapion aeneum
ACAGACAGACAGACAGACAGACAGACAGACAGACAGACAGACAGACAGACAGACAGACAGACAGACAGACAGACAGACAGACAGACAGACAGACAGACAGACAGACAGACAGACAGACAGACAGACAGACAGACAGACAGACAGACAGACAGACAGACAGACAGACAGACAGACAGACAGACAGACAGACAGACAGACAGACAGACAGACAGACAGACAGACAGACAGACAGACAGACAGACAGACAGACAGACAGACAGACAGACAGACAGACAGACAGACAGACAGACAGACAGACAGACAGACAGACAGACAGACAGACAGACAGACAGACAGACAGACAGACAGACAGACAGACAGACAGACAGACAGACAGACAGACAGACAGACAGACAGACAGACAGACAGACAGACAGACAGACAGACAGACAGACAGACAGACAGACAGACAGACAGACAGACAGACAGACAGACAGACAGACAGACAGACAGACAGACAGACAGACAGACAGACAGACAGACAGACAGACAGACAGACAGACAGACAGACAGACAGACAGACAGACAGACAGACAGACAGACAGACAGACAGACAGACAGACAGACAGACAGACAGACAGACAGACAGACAGACAGACAGACAGACAGACAGACAGACAGACAGACAGACAGACAGACAGACAGACAGACAGACAGACAGACAGACAGACAGACAGACAGACAGACAGACAGACAGACAGACAGACAGACAGACAGACAGACAGACAGACAGACAGACAGACAGACAGACAGACAGACAGACAGACAGACAGACAGACAGACAGACAGACAGACAGACAGACAGACAGACAGACAGACAGACAGACAGACAGACAGACAGACAGACAGACAGACAGACAGACAGACAGACAGACAGACAGACAGACAGACAGACAGACAGACAGACAGACAGACAGACAGACAGACAGACAGACAGACAGACAGACAGACAGACAGACAGACAGACAGACAGACAGACAGACAGACAGACAGACAGACAGACAGACAGACAGACAGACAGACAGACAGACAGACAGACAGACAGACAGACAGACAGACAGACAGACAGACAGACAGACAGACAGACAGACAGACAGACAGACAGACAGACAGACAGACAGACAGACAGACAGACAGACAGACAGACAGACAGACAGACAGACAGACAGACAGACAGACAGACAGACAGACAGACAGACAGACAGACAGACAGACAGACAGACAGACAGACAGACAGACAGACAGACAGACAGACAGACAGACAGACAGACAGACAGACAGACAGACAGACAGACAGACAGACAGACAGACAGACAGACAGACAGACAGACAGACAGACAGACGGCGTAACAAAAAAGTTTCAAAATCTGAAACGCAAAGATATATAAAAATTTTTGAAATCGGAGCAACTTTTTTTTTCTCGAAAAAATTAGGATCACTATAGCTCACACTACTATAGTATAGTAGTAGTGTGAGCTAAAAATGGTTTTATTTCACATGCTCCAGCGGTATTTATTAGCTCACACTACTACTATACTATAGTAGTGTGAGCTATGGTGATCCTACTTTTTTCGAGAAAAAAAAAGTTGCTCCGATTTCAAAAAATTTTATATATCTTTGCGTTTCAGATGATTTTGAAATTTTTTGTTTCGCAGTCTGTCTGTGTACGTCTGTCTGTCTGTCTGTAAAGACCAACGCGCATAACTCAACAACCGCTTGCCCGATTTGAATGAAATTTGGTACCTAGCCTGGGTCTTGGGTCGGGATGGTCCCATTTAAAAATGAATAAAATCCTTTGAACGCAAGCCAAATAAAAGAGTGGGGGTACATTTCCACAATTAAAGTTTATATGAAAATAAGGCTTGTGTGATATCAAACGAAATGTATTTGAGTCTGGAGTTAATCAAAATACATTTTAGTTAAAAAAAGGTGGGGGTAGATTTCAAAAATTAGAGTTTAAGTCAAAACATAGCTTGTGTGGTATCAAACGAAAGGTAATTGAATCTGGAGTTGAATAAAATATATTCCAGTTTGATTTTAGTTCAATTACCTCACACGTACAATATACTATAGCACCTAGTGTGAGCTTAGGTGCCCATATATTGGTAGAGTATTTTGCATTAGTCGATAGGGATTCAAAACAAGGTAAATAAACAATTATAATTTTTATACACATTTCACTGTCTTGGCTTGAATCAAGATAAGAATTTATTTCTAGCATTGTGATATATACAGAAAAATTGGCAGAAAACAAAACATGGAAGATATTTTGAATAATTTGTTAATTTCGTCAGACCCATTATTTTAATCGATTTGACAGAAATACTGTTGGAAAAAATACTCTGCCAATATATGGGCACCTAAGCTCACACTACGTATTATAGTTATAGTGTACGTGTGGGCTAATATAACTAAAAACTGAAACATACTTTATTCAATTCCAGACTCAATTACCTTTCGTTTGATACCACAGAAGCCATGTTTTGGCCTAAACTCTAATTTTTAAAATCTACCCTCACCCATTAAAAAAAACTAAAATGTATTTTGTTTAACTCCAGACTCAAGTCCCTTTCGTTTAATATCACACACGCCATATTTTCACGTAAACTCTAATTTTTGAAATCTACCCCCATCCTTTTACTTGGCTTGCGTTTGGTGGATTTTGTTCATTTTTAAATGGGACCATCTCGACCCAAGACCCAGCCAAGGTACCAAATTTCATTCAAGTCGGGCAAGCGGTTTTTGAGTTATGCGCGTTGGTCGTTACAGGCAGACAGACAACGCGACAAAAAAGTTTCAAAATCATCTGAAACTCAAAGATATATAAAAAAAATTGAAATTGGAGCAACTTTTTTTTCTCGAAAAAATTAGGATCACCATAGCTGACACTACTATAGTATAGCCGTAGTGTGAGCAAAAATGTTTCACTATATCCAGAAGCGCAGGAATTATTAGATGATATGAATATGGAAGTAGGGGATGAGTATAATGATTCGGGTTAACATTATTTAGAACTAAATAAAGAAATGCTGTTTTATTTTTAGTAGGCCTTAAATCTGGAATTTTTTTTTTGTTTCCAAATAAAATTATACCACAATCTGTGTAAAAGTAAATTAAAAATATACTATAAAACAAATATTTTCGCTCAATTTTATTAATATTCATAATTATTAAATCAATACAAACAGTTGCTAATTTAAAATAATTGATGTCCATTTTTTTTTCAATTTCGTCACACTGTGCGCAGTGTCGTCATAAATTTTACCTTTCTTAAGCTAATCTTGCATGTAATTAATGTTTTTTGATGTCGAAAATAATATTTAATTAAATATATTTAAAAACATATAAATGGCAAAAATACTATTTATATTCGAATCCCGTTTTGTTTCAATTAGTACAAAAGTTTGACGTCAATAAAAGCAGTCGCAGCGGTAGAAGCCATCTGCCGGGTCCTTCACACCTTCTACTGAAACTACTATAATACTAGACATTACTGGATAAGTAACATAGCTGCGACATCATTGCGCTGATTCGCAGCGCGTCAAAACTCAAATGTAATGGAATATTTAATGGGCTAATAAAACATTTCCAATTATTGGCCGGGCTGTCAAAACTGCAAAAGCACATTCACCCTATAACTTTGTCATAATAGTTTGTGGTTGTGTATTTGCATACTTATAATGTGTGTACCAAAGAAATTAAATTTAAAGGTGGGTACAAAAACTGTAGTTGGAATACCCATAGCCCCAGGTCTTTATACTTTAATTAGACAGATTGCCTGGAGAATTTGACCAGTCAGTGAAACTTAAGTGAACGACTGTAGCTGCGTCATTGTGTTTTCATAAAACAAATGGTGTAGGCAACCCCGTAACTTAAATTTTTTAATCTGATTAGAGTTGGCCTGTCAGATTCAATGGCCTTTCAAATTCTGTTAGTAACCTGTGTGGAAGTATAAAGACCTTGACTGTTACCCACATATATGCGTCCGCTATGCTTAAACACAAACGAAAGTCATTTCTATATCACTCATTCTCTTTCCTTGTATAAGCAGCAGTGTGTGACAAAGATAAAGAATTCAAAAAGTTGGGTTTGGTTTTTGTAGTGACGCATAATAAATGTTAAAAGTTTTATTATTGTTTGTTCTTAGGTTGGCATTTTATAATAGGGTTAGATATTAACTACCTTGGCATCTTCAAGTAATATTTAAATACGAAAATATACTGGCAAAAAAGCTCATACGTAATTTTTATTTTAAAATTTACATTTAAATAATTACATTGACAAATTTACGAAGGCATTCCTTTATTTAAATAAAAAAATGCAATGTCCAGCAAGATGTAAGTATAAAAGCAAGTTTTTAATAACAAATTATAAAAAATAAACTTTAGGCACAAAAAACCACAAAATTTTTGGGACTACTCAGGGGAAAGCGGGGCAGCCCCGCCCACCTATGCAAATCGAGAGACATTAATTTTATATTTTTGAATCTGCCAATTGGCTAACTGCAAAAAAGTTCTGGGAAAAAAGAGGTTATAAACCCTGAAAAATTATCACCCTGTAGTTTTTTCCTAATATCTGGCACGCTTAATGATGTATGCCTTGTAGCTAAATACACGTTCCAAATTTAAGCCAAACATCTCAAAAACTGCACGAGCTATAAAGGGAAGACAAACAGAAATTGAAACTTTGACACCTTTTATCTCGAAAACTAAGCATTTTAAAAATTATCCTCTGAAGATTGGCGACATATTTTATTACCAACGTATATACAGGGTGTCCCAAATAAAAGCAACTAGTTAGAGTTTGTTTAAATAAGAAAAAATTGCGCAATTCTAAGCCCAATCAGATGCCGCGCCGTATCAAAATTAAAAATATCTAGAGGGGTTTTTAAAATATCGAGCAAAACCTAAAAATTGTGTTTTTTAAAAAATCGAAATATGGCCGCTATCTTGCAAACAAATTTAATGAAATTTCGTAGTTTTGTATAAGCCAATTGAATGACGTTAACAATTTTTTTCTAGGCTTTCTAGTTTTTTTGAAACCATAGCCAAATTTGTTATTTCTTATGACTGCCATATAGGATTTTTACTTCGATAAATAGCATAAAGGAGCTTTTCAACCGTGTATAATAAGCCTATCTTTGGATGAGGCAAAATGTGAGTTTATTTAAAAAATAGTTTTTCACTTAATGTCGTAGTTGTATTTGTTGTCATACCTACGTAAATACCTTTCAAAACTTTTCCATTTATTTGATTTATATGCAAATCTTTAAAGCCCTTATTTTTTAATTTTTCTCTGGCTAAGAAATAATAAAAATTTTTTAAAGTCTATCTCTGAAACAAAAGTGTGCATATTTATTATTTAATTTAAAATAAAACTAAAAACCGATAACAAAGCATTGAATTAAATAAGCAAATGTTCGAAAATTCCACCGTTGTTATTCATGCAAATCCTGCATCCATGAATAAGAGACATGCATGCATCTTTACCCATTTGTTCAGGAATTTCTTCAATGGCTTAAACAACGGCTGCCTCAAGTTCTTCTATCATATCATGAGTAGTAGAATAAACGTTATCCTTTAAGTATCCCCAAATACAAAAATCAAGAGGCGTAAGGTCCGGCGAACGTGCAGGCCAGACAACTTGTTATCGGTTACGATTCTTGTATTATGTGGAGGTGCTCCATCTTGCTGGAACCACATGTTTGCTACATCTTAAAGAGGCAAATTTTCTAAAATTTGGTCAACGCAATTTTGTTGAATTTCTAGAAATCGAGGTGCCGTCAAATTATTGTGAAAAATGTAAAATTTTCATCGGCCCAGTACACGTAGTTATGTCTGTTAAACACCCCGCAGTTTGTAAACCTGCTTTCATCGTACCACAGAAACTTAAGCGGAAATTGAGCTGCTAATATGTGTTGCATATGGATGATACTTAAATTTTTTAAGAATTCTTTGTGCAGTTGATTTGGGTACTTCAACATTATTTTCCAGTTCACGAAGGGACACTTTGTAAAACCAGAGTTTCAATATTTTCATCAGGTGGTCGATTACGATTTTGTTTTTTAAAGGAACCATATTCAATTAAATTATTTCTAAGTATTCTGAAGATTGACAAACCTGGTTGTCGGTTTTCTGGATACTCTGAAAGTACATATCTTGAGCTCTTCCAGCATTCTTATTAAACAAAATATAACATTCACACATATCTACATTCTCCCAATTTGGAAACCTTTCCATATTAAATTTGATTGATAATGTGACTCAAAAGTAATTTAGGAACTTTAAAACTCCAACAGATAAATACAATAAATGACAAAGTTTTGACAGATAGTTACGTAGGTATAACAACAAACGCAACTACGGCCTTTACTTCACAGCCAACCAAGTGAAAAACTGTTTGTGTGTATTAATTGTGAGAATTTCATTATGAGGTTGGTGTATTTTTACTCAAAACGATGTGAAGGACGTGCCGTTGTCCTAGATAATAATGCTCGAAACGTGCAAATTTACCGCCGTTATCGAAAAATATATCGGCACAACGCAAATTCTGCCCGTTTTTTGTGCGAATGCACTTCCAATGCATCAACTGAATGCTATTATTTTTATTATTATTTTATTGAAATAGGTGTTCAGGTCATTCCCATTTGTAAAATAATTTTTTTTTAAATAATATACTGTCTGATAGATATTACTAAAATTAAATATTAGGGACTTATTGGAATAAAGCCACTTTAATTATAGATTAATAAAAGAGTTCTAAATTCGACTATGGTATATGAATTATGAAAGATGAGCTGTCAGCTTGCAATATAAATCTGTAAAAATACTACCTGATACTATTATTGCATGGCTTTATTTCAATAAGTCCCTATTATATAAAAAAATTTCTATTGCGGTAAAACTGATAATTAAATTTTGTTAAATTTTAATTGACTATTTACCTGTATAAAGGCATCCCAATACTATCTTTAAACCAAAATATCATAGTCACATTGTCTTCCGGTAACGCAGGTGTGACGTCACAAGGCAATTCAGCGTCCTTTCCTGCTACTGCCCAAATAACTTTGGCAGGTACTGAAAGAAAAAAGAAAATATTAAAATACCCAACAATTTTTTTACAAATACACACATAAATTGGGAGTAAGGACACTTTTGTTAAGTAACATACTTCGCTAATAATTTTTTGAGAAAGACAAAAATTATTCTCGAAAGGTCATATCATAACCAAAAATGAACGTTTAAAACATTGACATTCAAGTAAATCAACTTTTCTGAGTTGCTCTTGACCCCCACCAACATTTTCCGACATGCAATATTAACCATTAGTGGTCACAAAGATACCTTATTGGAAAAACCTTTTGTCACCCAATGAGTAAAATCCTTTTTTATACCGGTTAGATTTAAATTATTTGCCTGCCGATTTGAACCAGTAATTCATATTACTCATGTGTAAAAATTTACCGTTTTTCAAACTTTCTACTAATAGCGTGCGAAATATTCTAAATTTGCCTAAACTTTTATTTTTGGACGTTCGTACGACCCACATTTTGCAAAAATGTCAGGAAGAGTGAAACTTTACATGAATATATTGGGTATGACGTGTAAAGAAAACAATAATAATTTTTCAAAATCATGGCAAACGCAACAAAATTTAGTTTTCTAAAGGCGTGGTTTTAAGTAGCATCAGAGAGTCTTCAGATTTTTTGTCATTATTACTGTTTCGAAATTACGGTCTACTCTTACTACAATTGGGACTGAAGAAAGAAGCTTGGGCTGTTCGTATGAACATTTTATCTTTGTCCCAAATTCTTGACCATTTTTCCACACATTTTTTAACCACAATATATGCCGCAAGCGAGAATTTTATTCTCCTTTGTGCATTTTCAAATTCCGTAGGAATGGATAAATGACTTATAAAAACATATCAACTGTTGTGCGATATTAAATAAATGAAAAAATTCTGGAATACCTTTACAACAAGAGTCTATGAGCTATGACGACCACATTTAGGACATGATAGCAGCGGTCATGTGTAGGTTAATTGCTAATACTATAGTGATATGCTGCCGGCCCTAACAAACAAGCTGTATGTAGAAATTTGACATTTTGAAAAAAACGGATTTAAAGTTCTGTACTTTGTAATTGTCTTGTAGTGTTTTTTTTAAATGATGAGGTTTTATTTTTTAAAGTTTTTATGTCAAAATTATAAGACAATAAAAAAGTACAAAATTTTAAACACTTTTCCTCAAAACGTTAAATTTCTACATGGGGCTTTCTTCTTAGGGACGACAGTATACCTTTACTTTAAAAACTATGGCATGCATGGAAATGTATAAACCGGAGCTGGCCATTCTTATGGAGGAGGTGACTAAGTTTTAGGGAGGGCTGACTAAATTTCAGAGGTCACCTGGGCCCCTTCTTGCTCTCCCTGGCATCGCGGCTAGAGATCATGCGCAGAAAATATTGAAAGTTACAAAGTTTATTTTTCAAAATAAATAATTTAAAGCATATTTATTGGTTAATTTTAGTATACCTAGCTCACACGAAACTAAATTACCTTATTAAAACCAAAAAATATTTAAAGTTTCTAGTAAAAAAAGCCAATTACAAAATAAATATTCACACACTTGTACGAAAGCTGCAATAAAAAGCTAGATGTACTCATTAGCCTACTGCATCCTGCCACTGTACAGTAAACTGGCATGTAGCTACAACCTAATGGGCCACAATTTATATTATTTTTAGCAAATTACTTTAAAATTGTTGAGTTCCAACGCAACATGTTTTTGACTCGGTTTGGCCAAGTTTTTAGCAAGAATAATAATAATATGAGTTTTTAAATTTGTTTTATTATAGTGACTTTTCTTTTCTATTTCTAAATATTACAATTAGAGATTTTAGTATTGGGTTGGAAAAGAGTTTATGAAACCAAATAAAAATTGGCAACGCCACTGTGTCATCTTTGAGCATTTTAAAAAATCTAAGTTGTCACCTGATTTAAATTTAAAAATAGAAAGAAAAACTTCTGCCATCAAGAAAATCTTTTAACAGAAGCATATCTTCAACGCATATCTAGATGCAGATTCATGCATACACTCTACAGTAATGTCAATATATTTTTTTAAATACTAGTCGCAGTTGGGTACAAAATTGATAGGTATACATATAATGTACAACATGCTTCAACTTTTAGTTTTGATGCCCAAAGTGCACTTACGAAATTATAGAGTTTTCTATTTTCATAAACTAGGTTATTGTGTAATTTTGTACCCAACTGCGACTAGTAGGTACAAGTAGATTTAGTAGTTAGGGGTTTTTTAAAAACTTTATTCCCAAGTTTTAGATTTAATTTTTAATCAGCCATTCATTTAACTAAATCAAGGGCAGAAAAAAATCTTATAGCGTGTGCAGAAAGAATTTTTGAAATCGCTTTATATTCGTGAAAAATTTTAAAAGATATATTTAAATATTTTAGAAATAATAAAAATTTTAATAGTTTGATTATTTGTAAATTTTATGTTTCTAAAAATGTTTAATATATTTTAAATTCTAAAAATTTCAAAATTGAAAAAAAAATTCAACATTTTTTAAAACCCATATATAAGTTTCAAATACTCTCTTCTTTTGTGGGCAATTTTGAGTTGATCAAGTAACCTAACCTGTTAATTTTTTACATGGAACATTTTAGTTCTAAAGACTTAAAATCTTATTATGATTTTTTTTAAAAAGACAACATTTTTATTTGTATAATTTCGCTGTGCCCTGTTTTAGTATGTACGCTTTTTTCTTTGCGCGCTTTTTTTATCCGGGCTTTTTTCCTCGTGCGCTTTTTTCCGTGTGAGCTTTTCTTCTATGCAAATATTTATTTTTCGTTTTTTTCCTGTTCCCTTATGTATGATCACCGTTTCACTATTAAGCCCCCCCCCCCCCCCCCTCTCCAGAGTTTTGCTCCAGAATCGCCCTTGGGCAAAATACTAAATAGTTTGCGTGTGCTAAGTTTAAATAAATGTACGAAAGACATTTTTCGAAACAACAGTTTAATTACAGTTTCATACCATCATAAAAGCAAGCTAAAATATTTTTAATTTAATAAAAATGGCCATTTACCCTCGTTACAGTTAAAAAATTTAATTTGATTACATAGTCCTGTCGTGTCTTTTGCTGGTTTTTTATATTTGTTTTAAACATTTTACGAATTTATTAAAATTGTTCTTTGTGTAAGTTTTAAAAGCTGCCTGCTAATTTTAGTAATAAATTCTACAAAGTTATTAATTACTTTTTAAGTAACTCTACCAGGAAATTAATTATTGCTCTGAATTTTCGTCAATTAATGACGTAATATGTTTTAATTTATTTGATCTAACGAAAACAGATTTCCAGGAAAATGTGTCATTTAATAGTACGAAAATACAATCCTGCTGATATAAAAATTAACTGAAGGTTGGTGAAGGCAACTTATTTGTTAAAATAATTTTTTCATGCAGAGCCTCCCAACAAATAAGTGACACTTCTTTTAGTAAATAGTATAAAAAAAATTGAAAATTAGCTAATAAAAGGAACTTGATAAAATGTTCTTGATCAATTGTTTGCCTTAGAATCACAGGGTTCTATCTTTACATTAAAAGCCTATGTTGATATAAAGTTGTAATTCTAGGGCAGCGAATTGTAAATTAGATTTATTAGACCATCTAAAAGGATCAAAATACTATATTTTTTTAGCGAACTGATCTCTTTATATGGTATGGTATAGTTCCTAGCACTGATATTTTAGCTTCTTTACCCAAGGACCAAAAGATTCCATACTAAAAGGAACAAACACACAAAGGCTTTCCAGCTCTTTATATAAGCTCTTGAAAAAATAGTCCAAACTCTATTTCTATTGCTTAAAACCATCATATTTTGCATCAGAACTTCTTGATTGATACTTACAAAACATACATACAAAACATACATTTTTGAATTACTTTTTTTACGAGCGTGCGGAAAATAGCTCTTCACGTACTCATTTGAGTCCGAAAAGTACCGCTTTACCACTTCAACTTGCGGCAACAGATTTTCAAGTATAATTTTTCAAAGATACGTAATCTTTAAGAAAATAAAAGTTTTAAGAAAACGGTTGATGACGGAAGCAAAATATTTGTAACTCGTGCGGAAAGTTTCTTTACTGCACTTACGGCTTACTCGAACTTCGCTTGCGCGTCGTTCGGGCAAACGCCGATGCTTGCGATAAAGCATCACTTTCCGCACTTGTTAGGTAAATAACTATTGTATAATCTTTATTCGAAAAATTTACTTGATGTCAATATCAACACAACTATTAATAGAATTTTCAGCTGGAACAGCCTGATCTCATCCCACGCTTTATATTTTTGTCAACATCATTATTTCTGGGTCTAATATTCATGTGCATATTAAAAAAAAATATAACTACACTTAAACTATGGGTAATTTTTTTTTCCCAGTCCGGAAATGCTACGGATCCACATCTGTTTTGAAGTGTATCGATTATTTCAGAAAGAATATGTTTTTGTAGGAAAATATTGCCTAACAATTTTCTAGACCATCAAGATCGGTGTAGCCAGCTATCTGACCTGTGGGGGGGGGGGTAGAGGGGCCTGGCTGATAGTGGTTGATAATAAGGAATAAAACTGGAATAGAAGAATTTTTTCGTCAAACCTGTCTAATACAAAGTGCACTTTTTAAAGGTAACAGAGGTTTTTCAAGAATTTCTCCTAAAGTTTTGGAAGGTATCTTGAATAGTATTATTAATTCATTTGGAGGTACTTCTTTAATGCTTAATGCTTCTGTAATTCAATGAGACCGCGTCTCTCCTGAGACGTCACCCAAGTTTAAAACCAAAAAACAATCAAAAATTTAAATTTTATCGGTTAATGTTTATTATCATACAAAACAACTATATCTTACTTTTATGTTTTAAAGATAATTAATGCCTTTAAAATGTTGAAACTCTTCGAAGTACTTCTCAGCCCAAATACGGCAGGCAGTTTTGCTTATTGACGTAGCCATTAAGCCAGAAATTGGCCTCTTCGGTGAACAAAATTTGGTCGAAAATTGTGGGTTTTCTTCAAGCCTTTCCAGCACCCAAATACTAAAATGACGAGAATTGTGAAGGTAAGTTGGCTATAATTCCTGTACAGGTTAAATTTTGTATGCTTTTAAACCAAGATCCTTTCGTAAATGACGCCAAGTTTTCGCACACGAAAAGCCTAGCTGTTGAGAACTGCGTCTGATAGATTCATCACGGTCATCACGTACAGTCGCAGCTACTGCCTCTATATTTTCTGCACTTCGTGCTGGGTGTAGTCTGTTTGGTCAAGTTTGATCCAAGAATGCAAACTGGGTCTCAAATTTTCTAATGGTACAGCGAATAGTGTGCTCGGAAAGCCGATTATAAATGGCTCTAATCGCGCGAAACACTTGCCTCGTAGAACGCCCATTTTTATAATAGTTGAACAATTCGTAGACGCTGTACGGGGCTATACCTTCGTATGATGAATTTTTCAAACAATACTGAACACGACTACCGTGACAGTCGAAACAGTACCTCTAAATAAATCACATGATATATAATAAACAATAATTTCGAAAATCTGTCGATTCGTATTTGCAATACCAATTTGAATCCAAAGTTACTCTGAAGTGATAAATAGTTATTTTCCTAACAAGTGTGGAAAGTGATACTTTCCCGCACGCGACTACAGTTGACCCGAACGACGCGGAGCGGAGTTCGGGCAAGCAGTCGAGGGTGGGAAAGACACTTTCCGCATGAGTTAGGAACATTATTTTTTCTTCGACCGATGTTACAATACCACAAATTTACTTTTGAAAAAACATTTTATTTGAACATAAATAAAATACTAATTATTATTATTGGTAATAGTGATATTGAAAACACAATTTGTTGCAGTTTGAAGATTATTCAGAATTGCCGGTGTAGTGGTAATTCTCGCATCTGGTGGCCGCTTGTAGAATCGAAAGTGCGCAAAGATGGCGTCTGGGTCTGCAGGACTCTTCCAGTGGACGTTGACGGCAGCAGTTGCAGGTCACTTACAGTTGACGATGACGGTGCTGGCAATGATTGCAGGTCATAGGTAGATGAAAGAATCTTACTCGAGATGTTCTCTTTCTGTTTCTCGGAATCTTCCAAATACCCCTCAGCGACAGCAGTGGACTTCCACCCACCAAGGCGTTTTATGTTTGTTATGCCTTCACCTGAATCTGCTAGGAATGTTGCTGAAGAACGTCTGAAGCTATGGCCGGTATAACGTCCTGGGTTAGGTAGGCGCAAATATGCAGCGATCTCTGATGGAATCTTTCCAAAAGTGTTCACTCCTACACACTGATTGGAACATTTTCCTTTTTTATAATAAATGAAAAACCGGCGGTGCGGAGTAGTAGGAGGTCTCAAATTTGCGTACTTTCTATACAGCATCAAAAAAGATCCATTATTTATTTCTTCGGATAAAACGAAGGATCTTGAGGAATGATTTTTAGTGTCGGAGATCTTAACAACGATCAAACTTCCTTTATCCTGTATGTCATCCAGAGTGATATTTAAAAGCTCCGCCCTGCGGAGAGCACCAGCCAAAGCAAAAATGGTACTCACTTTAATCATCAAATAAATCTCATCAGGAGCTAACATAAACCGCGATATATCATCTTTGGTGAAAACTTGCGCCTTCTGTGCTCGAAAACCAACATTTTTTTGTTTAAGAAACGATGTTAGCTTGTGGAATCTGCTTATGTCCAGATTTTGCTTAATTTTAACCAAGCTTTTCACCATGGAATAGCGTGACCATAAGGTATTCGATTTCAAGACCTTGCTCAGGTCTAGGAAGTATGCCAAGAAGACTTCTTCTTTGTAGATTCTCACCCCTTTCTCCTTACACCATGTCACGAAATGATTGTACTGTTTTTCGTACCTTTGTCTCGATTTGGCAGGTAGCAGCTCACCATTCACATCTTCAGCAGCCTGCAAAATGCACTCCGGAAGTTCATCTTCGGAACAGTCCATTGAAAAATCCATTTTATTCAAAATAAAAGGCAGTTCTGTCACTTCAGAGACGCTCTTTGACTAGCTTTGACGTTTGAGTAACAATAACATAACTTGGTTGCCATAGCAAACTGGACCAAGCACCTATCACAGCTTGGCTTGATAGTTGTTGTATGACATGACTATACGGGGGGTATGCAGAAATATTTAAAAAAATCCATTATTCTGTTTTTTTTTAAATTGAATAAAAAACTTGAAATGAGCTATAATTCATCAGATTGCCTATCTGCTAATTTCCCTACACTGTACCAAGTCGATAGTTACGACTTTTGAGGTATAAACCTATAGAATAACCCCAAAATTGGCATAGTTTTACTTTCCCGCACTAGTGCGGGAAAGTGATTTTCCCGCACTAGGGCGGGAAAGTGATGCTTTTAAAACTAAAATGCGTGCGGGAAAGTGGGTATATATGCACGGTCGTAGAAAAAAACGATTTTTCGATTTCATTCGACAGAGAATTCTTTTAAAAAATCCCGAAAATCGAAGATCTATTTTTTAGTAAAGGAACTTTTGCAGTAACTTTTATTTATATTTATTCATTGATTTATAGCAATTTCAGAAGCAAAAAATATCTCAAAGCAATATCGGCAAATTTTTAAAAATTTCACCCAGTTGTAAAGACATTTAAGAGGCCTTCAAAACAATTTCACTAAATCAACTATCAACTATATTTGATCGGTAAATTATTCTGGGAGACAAATTGTGAAAGGCTTTCGCGGCCATCGTCCAATGGTGGGTGTGCTTTCGGGCTGTTCGGCCGTCGTCGTTGGAAATTCGTTCTCGACGTTTCGCCATCTCGAGTGGATGGCATCTTCAGGAGATGTTGACTGTTTGTCGGCTTCTCGAAGACTGGTGGTTAGTCTGTCGCGGGCGCAGGTAATATACGCTATGGTGGGCGGGGTGTATATCAGAGCTGGTCGGTGATTGGTCACATTCCCTTGATTCAGTTTTGTTATTGTAAGCGAGCCGTTTAGTGTTTTTAAGAACCGGTACCCATGTTCTGTTAATTTTAAGAGTTTCTTCAGATCTGTTGAAGTTCTGCTGGTGTTTATGAATTTCGATTGCTTCTCTATAGAGTCTTGGATAGTATGAAGAGGAGGCGCAGAGAACTTGTGAGTCTTCGAATTTTATTCGGTGGTCTTCATTGTTTAGTGTGTGGTCTGCAACTGCGGATTTTTCCGTATGTCCGAGTCGACAGTTGGCTTTGTGTTCTTTGATTCTTGTGTTTACGGACCGTTTGGTTGTTCCGATGTAGACACTTCCACAGGTACAGGGAATGCGGTATACCCCCGAAGAACTTAGTGGGTTCCTTATATCCTTCGCAGATCTGAGGTGGTTCTCGATCTTCTTAGACGGCTTGAAGATCGTTTTTATGTTGTGTTTTCTCAGAATACGTCCGATCCTATCTGTCACTCTAGGGATGTAGGGCAGAAAGGCTCTTGAAGTAACTTCGCGGCTGCTCAGTCCACCGCTATTGTTACTTCTAGTGCTCGGCTTTGGTCGTATACATTTATCTATGTCGCTTTGAGTGTATCCATTTGCTACGAGGGCGTTTTTAAGATGGTTTAATTCTTTGTCTAGATGTTCTGGTTCGCAGATTCTTTTCGCCCTCTCTACCAATGTTCTTATTACCCCTTTTCGTTGGCACGGGTGGTGGTTAGATGTGTTGTTTAGGTAGCGGTCTGTGTGAGTAGGTTCTCTGTATACGGTATGTTTTAGTCGTCCCTCTTTCCTCGTTACTAGTATGTCAAGGAATGCTAATTCTCTGTTATTCTCTGTTTCCATTGTAAATTGTATACTGGGGTGTATGCTGTTAATGTGGTTGAGAAATTCATTAAGGCTGTCTCTACCATAAGGCCAAACGACAAACGTGTCATCTACATATCGAAACCAGGCTTTGGGTTTATGAGGGGCATTATTCAACGCCTTCTCTTCTAGTTTCTCCATGAAAAAGTTCGCAATAACTGGCGATAAAGGGCTACCCATTGATACTCCATCGATCTGTTCATAAATTTGTTCATTGAAGGTGAAATATGATGTCGTTAGGCAGATTTTAAACAGGTCGGTGATATCCTTCGGAAAAATGTGTTCCACTTCCCTCATTGCCTCGGCCAAAGGTACCTTCGTGAACAAAGACACAACATCAAAGCTAACTAAGATGTCTTTCTCGTCTATGACGATGTTTTTGATCTTCTCAATAAAGTGGGTGGAGTCTCTTACATACGAATCCGTTAGTCCGATGTGGGGTTGCAAGAGGGAAGCAAGATGTTTCGCAAGTTTGTATGTTGGTGAGCCTATAGTACTGACAATGGGACGAAGAGGCACATCGTTTTTGTGGATTTTTGGTAGTCCATACAATCTCGGAGTCAGGGCTTCACTTTGGCATAGCATCTTCTTGACTGGGTCCTCCAATGAAGAAAAAAAGAGATCCTACACAACCCGCAATTAAAAAAGTGAATCACTTAATTAAGATTTCTTCATTGGAGGACCCAGTCAAGAAGATGCTATGCCAAAGTGAAGCCCTGACTCCGAGATTGTATGGACTACCAAAAATCCACAAAAACGATGTGCCTCTTCGTCCCATTGTCAGTACTATAGGCACACCAACATACAATCTTGCGAAACATCTTGCTTCCCTCTTGCAACCCCACATCGGACTAACGGATTCGTATGTAAGAGACTCCACCCACTTTATTGAGAAGATCAAAAACATCGTCATAGACGAGAAAGACATCTTAGTTAGCTTTGATGTTGTGTCTTTGTTCACGAAGGTACCTTTGGCCGAGGCAATGAGGGAAGTGGAACACATTTTTCCGAAGGATATCACCGACCTGTTTAAAATCTGCCTAACGACATCATATTTCACCTTCAATGAACAAATTTATGAACAGATCGATGGAGTATCAATGGGTAGCCCTTTATCGCCAGTGATTGCGAACTTTTTCATGGAGAAACTAGAAGAGAAGGCGTTGAATAATGCCCCTCATAAACCCAAAGCCTGGTTTCGATATGTAGATGACACGTTTGTCGTTTGGCCTTATGGTAGAGACAGCCTTAATGAATTTCTCAACCACATTAACAGCATACACCCCAGTATACAATTTACAATGGAAACAGAGAACAACAGAGAATTAGCATTCCTTGACATACTAGTAACGAGGAAAGAGGGACGACTAGGACATACCGTATACAGAAAACCTACTCACACAGACCGCTACCTAAACAACACATCTAACCACCACCCGTGCCAACGAAAAGGGGTAATAAGAACATTGGTAGAGAGGGCGAAAAGAATCTGCGAACCAGAACATCTAGACAAAGAATTAAACCATCTTAAAAACGCCCTCGTAGCAAATGGATACACTCAAAGCGACATAGATAAATGTATACGACCAAAGCCGAGCACTAGAAGTAACAATAGCGGTGGACTGAGCAGGCGCGAAGTTACTTCAAGAGCCTTTCTGCCCTACATCCCTAGAGTGACAGATAGGATCGGACGTATTCTGGGAAAACACAACATAAAAACGATCTTCAAGCCGTCTAAGAAGATCGAGAACCACCTCAGATCTGCGAAGGATATAAGGAACCCACTAAGTTCTTCGGGGGTATACCGCATTCCCTGTACCTGTGGAAGTGTCTACATCGGAACAACCAAACGGTCCGTAAACACAAGAATCAAAGAACACAAAGCCAACTGTCGACTCGGACATACGAAAAAATCCGCAGTTGCAGACCACACACTAAACAATGAAGACCACCGAATAAAATTCGAAGACTCACAAGTTCTCTGCGCCTCCTCTTCATACTATCCAAGACTCTATAGAGAAGCAATCGAAATTCATAAACACCAGCAGAACTTCAACAGATCTGAAGAAACTCTTAAAATTAACAGAACATGGGTACCGGTTCTTAAAAACACTAAACGGCTCGCTTACAATAACAAAACTGAATCAAGGGAATGTGACCAATCACCGACCAGCTCTGATATACGCCCCGCCCACCATAGCGTATATAACCTGCGCCCGCGACAGACTAACCACCAGTCTTCGAGAAGCCGACAAACAGTCAACATCTCCTGAAGATGCCATCCACTCGAGATGGCGAAACGTCGAGAACGAATTTCCAACGACGACGGCCGAACAGCCCGAAAGCACACCCACCATTATTCTGGGAGAGTTTAAAATAAATGCTATGGGGCCGCCCCAGGCCCCTCTGTGGTTACGCCAGTGAGCGTCAGGTAAACTATGTACCGTATTTCACTACAGCAAGAGTTAAAAATTTATATTTCAACTTAACACAATTCCATTCTACTTTTAAATAATTTTTTGTTGCGAATAAGCTATAATAGATGTTAATCGCCATATATTCAATTTATTAAAAATACGTGTTTATTAACGTCTAGTTGGTTGCGCTTGTATGGTCAATCAATCAATATTATTAAATTGACAGTACAAAGTGTAGGTAATATTTAATATCTGTACCTCAGAGCAAAAGTGTATAAAGTTCAACATTTAGGTTTTCTTTCTTTTGGAATTAACAACATAGGTACCAATATCGCGCTCTTTTTACCTGGAACGTGTGCACAAAAGATTACATGATGTCCCTATCGCTTCTAGAGCAAAGCAAAATTTAGTTTCTATTTTCTGTAAAATATAAGTTTTAAGGCCTAATAAGCTTGCTTTGAGGTACAGATTTCACCAGTTCTTTATATTTTGCTTACTCTTATTATTTCTCTTTAAAATTACGTGTCCGCGGTTAATATCCCTGAAATGGCTTAGTGCCAAGATAGGCACACGACACTGGATTAGGAAATTCTTAGTTTTAAAAAATATACGTTTGTCAAAATTTCTCAGACTTAAAGCCAACCAAAACCTGCATACCAATGGGGCGGCTTAACAACATTCTTTCCTAAAAATTAGCATGTGTGGAAGTGATATTGCTATCCACTTAAATGCCATAAATTTTAATATGTATCTTTCCCTTTTTTACGCTGTGTCTACCAGATATATATGATCCCAAAATGTCAATATTTTGTTTTAGCAGAAATAGTTTTATTTTATAGTTAAGGTGTTTATTCCACAATTTACCAAATTCTTGCACTACTACTGCAGAACAAACTTTTTCCGTTTCTATAGCTTTGTATATTATGCTAGTAATTCTATGTACCTGGTCTATCGTAAAATTATTCTGTCAAAATTGATAAGATAAAATGATTTCTTGTCTTTCTATGGTTAGTTCATTCTTTGAAGCATTATTTTTTACAAAGTTTATATTATATAATTGGCAGCCATGAAATTTATTAACCTATAAGGTGACATTATGAGGTGTCTTTTATGATTGCATAGTTTTACAATAACTTTTCTGGGAAATTGTTTTATTATGAAACTGCTAAAAATTGGATGGTTAGAGTAAACATTTAAAACTCTTGGTATTATGTACTTGTTGGTATTATGTATCAAAACTTGTTGGTATTATGTACCAGTTTGCAGAAATAGATCCATTACATTTACTTATTATCAAACCAATATCAGCTTTTCACTTTCTGGTAATATTTTTAGTTTGTCCTTCGAAGCTACCAGAATAGTGTCATCGAAGAAACATACAAAAAGGGGAAAGTAAAATGTTGTAGTTTATTTAATATAGTGCTCAAAAAAATATTCATAACAAATAGTTTATTAAAAAAAATTTTGGTAGGTACACACAACAAATAAAAACTACAAAAGACCAACAAGTTTGTAGTCGAAAACAAATTAACACCCTGTAGATTGGTAACTAACCGTTTGCAAATCTATGTTTCCTTATAAGAAATTTTATTTTAGAAATACCCTTTAAGGTATTTTTTTTAATGTTATGTTTTTACCTACCATAAGGTAGGTTTGTTCCGGCTTACCAAACAACAATTTATAAGACACAAACGAACGATATAGTTTTCAAAGTATACTTTTGGGTAACATTTTGATTTATGAATGACAGGCATGTGATGAACAACACGTAGGAAACTGGTTTTGAAATCGGTTGTTTAACAAAATCTCTTTTCATCTTCTATTAAATACTCTGCCAATATATGGGCCCCTAAGCTCTCACTAGATACTATAGTTATAGTGTACGTGTGAGCTAATATAACTAAAAACTAAAATATATTTTATTCAACTCCAGACTAAATTACCTTTTGTTTGATACCACACAAGCCATGTTTTGACTTAAACTCAAATTTTTGAAATCTACCCCCACCCTTAAAAAAAACAAAAACTAAAATGTATTTTGTTAAACTCCGGACTCAATTACCTTTCGTTTGATATCACACACGCCATATTTTCACTTAAACTCTAATTTTTGAAATATACCCCCACCCTTTTTTTAAAATAAATTAATATGTATTTTGTTTAACTCCCGACTCAATTACCTTTCGTTTGATATCACACACGCCATATTTCCCCATAAACTCTAATTTTTGAAATCTATCCCCACCCTTTTATTTGGTTTGTGTTCGGTGGATTTTGTTCATTTTTAAATGGGACCATCTCGGCCCAAAACCCAGCCTAGGTACCAAATTTCATTAAAATCGGCCAAGCGGTTTTTGAGTTATGCGCGTTGGTCGTTACAGACATACAGACAGACAGACAGACAGACATACAGACAGACAGACAGACAGACAGACAGACGGCGCAACAAAAAAGTTTCAAAATCATCTGAAACGCAAAGATATATAAAAATTTTTGAAATCGGAGCAACTTTTTTTTTCTCGAAAAAATTAGGATCACCATAGCTCACACTACTATGGTATAGTATATGTGTGAGCTAAAAAAAACAACTTGCTTATCTATTCGCCCTTGCGATCCCCCTCTACCACTGTATAAACTGTGCCCCTACCACGGATCACCAAACAAACCCCCACCGTGTAATTTTTACCTTGCTTAATGCGCCTGCCTTGCCGGTTCGAACCATAACATATTGACTAGAGCGGACCGAACCGTGGTCTTCTGTGGTTCGAACACAAATAGGTATTTTTAATAGATTTATTTAAAAAAAGTTAAATCTTTTAGTACGACATGTCTAGTTATTTTTTTTTTATTCTGTGGTTAACAAAGGCGATTAATTGAGTAAGCTTTTTTAGCGTCAATAATTACAAGCCGGCAGCACCGCGTGTGGTAAGATTTCAACTTCACCCATTTTTCAGCGGTGGCTGTTCTCGCTCGGGGGCGGGAGGAATGTTTGTTTTAGTTAAAGTCGGCCATATTCATCGTGCGAAAACGTTCGTTGCCCTTCCTACGTATTGCCGGTTCTATCCTCAGTGAAGACGTATGAGTTTGTTTTGATTTGGAGTAGGTCAGTATTTCAAAACCTTGCCGGTCGCGTATCAATTGTTTGTTTATGTTTTTGTTTGTTTTCAAAATGGAAATAAATACCGTCGATTATATAATGAAATACGTTGACATATGAACTTCGATTTCAAAAAAAATCTTTAGGGCCACATAGGCCGGACCTAAAAATCCTAAAAATTAACCAAAATTTTAGTGCAAGTAATAAAAAAAACCAAGTAGATATAGCAGTCTTAATAATACTTTTTAAAGGCGCGATAGTTACAGCCTAGACATTATTAACAAAAAGTAGTACACAAAAGTCGAAGGTTGAAATTTTTTATTAAAATATGTGTTCAAAACGCATAATTAATACACTAGTTTTAACAGAATATTTTAAATGAATGCATTACTAGGTAACAACGTGACTACGAAAAATGTATGTAAAATTAAATTTAAAAATAAAAACGATTTTCTGGATATGGGTATTGGTTTTGACAGTGATTCATCGTGTTGCTTCTGCCCCGGGAGGTAATGATTTAACAATTTCATATCTTTTTGTTTCAACAATAAACTGGAGGTATGAGTTAACTGCCCGAAAAATACTAGAAATAATAGAGACGTTTTGAAACTCATGTTTGACAGTATGTTATGGTTATAACTGAGATTGCGCAGTAGCAACTTGATATTCCTTTATGTTTATTAAACATAACGCAGGGCATTAATTAAAGTTAACCAATAAGTTTGTCTATGGTTTTGGCCAATTCTATGGTTTTGAACAAATTTTAATTCTGCCCTCCGGGCTTTCAGTGATCTTTCACTTTAAAAACAATTATAATACAGAAATAAAATCAAGAATGTAAATAACCAAGGAATTTAACAAAGCAGACAATAACATTGACCAGTGACTTTTAAACTCTTTTTCTGACTGACATGACTTTGTGGTTATTGCTTTTTAAGGTAACGAAAAATAACCATAACAGCTGTGAAAGTTGTATGTAACAAAATGTTTCTAATATACCCAATGAACATTTTCTGAAACCTCTGGTGACAGAAATGTTTATAATAGGCATAAAGAAGTTTTCGTAGTAGGTTTATGGTATTATAGAAGTGTTTTCCATATTAAATGTTTTCATAGTTATTTTATTAAAAATCCCAAACGGACAAAACTTGAATATTTATAAAATTAGTGTTGGTTACATACATACATATTTTATAAATTGGTCTTAAAACTTTTAGGATTTGCCTAAATAGGTAGGATGGTTCATTTTTTCACCTTAGATTTTTAGTTTATTAAACTAAATTATGCTAACAGTAAGTCAATAAAAGGAAACAACACTGAAAAAATTGAGATATATCAGCTTTATATAAGTTACTTGAAAACAAATTAACAAAACTTAACAAAAACAGCTTAATTAACCGTTTGAAATAGTCGTCCTTCTAACAAAAATTGGTAAGAAATTTATGTTGCATGGGAATTCAAAAAATAAAGAAACTAAAAGTACTTTTTTGGGGAGATTAAAGCATATAATATAGGTATTATATTTTTTATCATAATTTGAATTCCCGAAACACTGTGGAATTCTCATGCGTGCTAAAAAGACCACCGTCTGTCAGTTAGCGTTGGTGATATAGAATAAATGAGAGTTGATTTAGAAAACTTTAGTTTTTACAAGTGGTTTATAAATAATTTGGCGGTCAACAAACAGTTTCGCCATACTGGTTTACACGAACGGCGTAAAGGGCAATGAACATAATATTAACATATGAACCTTTAAATTTTTTTATTATTTTCTCATTTTTTTAATTGGGATTACGTATAGTGCTTTTGAGTGAAGTCAACAACTAAATAAGTCTCATATTAGATAAAAAATTGTAAGAACACATTATTAATATTAATTGTTTTAAAACTAATATTTTAACCTCTTTTGTCTTAAAATTTAAGTAGGCCGTTAAAATTTTGTGGGTATTTTTGAAAATTAGTCAGTAAAAAAGTTCTTGCAGGTGATTTTTAAAAGAGAAGAAATGGTAAAACAGATTATACAATTATTGTTACGTAGGAAGTAATATCATAATTATTCCATATTTCATCTTATTTTTATTTTATAAAAGGTTGCTGTAGTGGTAATGTTTTTTGTCTTAAACGACTAATTGAGAAAAGGAGCGCCATAAATATAGAGACTCATGTTACCTTTGTGGACCTACAAGAAGCATATGATACCGTTCCAGTAGAAAAACTATGGACAGTGCTAGAGCAGACTAATATCAATCATACATACATAAAAGCGATAAAAGAACTATACAAAGGGTCAAAATCTAAAATTAAAATTGGAAATCGACTTTCAAAAGAATTCCTGGTAACAAAAGGCTTAAGACAGGGATGTTGTATTTCTCCAACTCTTTTTAAAATATATATCGCAGTAGCTCTAAAAAACTGGAAACGGAAAGTGCACGGCATGGGAATACAACTTAACGACCGATTTACCATATACACACTACAGTTTGCTGACGACCAAGTAATTGTAGCTAATGATAAAGAGGACATGGAGTGTGTGATGAGAGAGTTAATGGAAGAATGCCAAAAGTGGGGGCTGACAGTGAACGTGGACAGGGCACAGTACTTATGTGTTGGAAGCGAGTCCAGTGAGTTAGAACCCGACAATGGACAAGTAATATCTCCATGCAATGAGTATGTATACTTGGGTGTCACATTTGATAAGACAGGAACAGACTGTAAAGAACTGGAAAAAAGAATAGTAAAAGCAAAAAAGGTTATTGGATGTCTTAACAGTATTTTATGGAGCAGAGAGATAAAAAAGAATGTAAAATTTAACATATATGAAACAATGGTGAAAAGCACGCTGTTGTATGGAGTAGATAATTGTCGCGTAACAGAAAAATACAAAACAAAAATGGAAAGTGTCGAAATGGATGCAATAAGAAGATCAATGAGAATATCTGGAACAGATCACATAGGAAGTGAGATCATGGAAGAGAGAATGGGAATCGAGGGGAGCATAACGGATGACATCACTAAAAGACAACTGATATGGTACGGCCATGTACAACGGATGAACGACGAAAGATTGCCAAAGCAGGTCCTAGAATGGCGACCGATAGGGCGCAGAAAAAGAGGGCGTCCTAAACTGGAATGGCAGCAGTCAGTCCAAAGATCAATGAGTCAAAAAAATCTGACAGAAGATGATTGTCAGGATCGAAGGAGGTGGAGAATAGGCGTCGGACAACGTAGAAAAACGTTCTAAACCGACTAAATAAAAATGTTGCTAACACCATTTTATAAAATAATTCTGACAGAAAAAAAAACATATATTAAATTGGTAAACAAAGACAAGGATGAATTTAGAGAGGTTATATTTTATTGTGTTGACAATAAGTTATCACAACTTTTTTTAACGCATTTAGTGCGCTTATTTAGCTTTTAAAGTTATCGCCAACACGAAATATTAAAACTTTAGGTTGTTTCGAAATGTGTGTAGATATTGTTGGAACCTATTATAAAGACAAAAATGCTCATTGATCTTCAAGTATCTTCTTGATTTATATTGACTAAGGTAGGCTTTATAGAATTACCTAAGTCTTCTTCATGAACGCCAATTTCTGATTACTCATAAACGTAAGCTCCTACGAAGCATTTAGTAATAACATAAATTATTAACAGAAACGTGTCCTGCTATATTCCGGCATAATAATGCGCTATTCCGTTAAGAAGTTTGCCTATTTTCAATTTTTATATTGTCAAAAAGCTCTTATTAGCATCAATAGATTTTGACAAAAATCTAATCAGCTCTTTACAGTATTGTATCTGAAAAATTCATGAAAATCGGTTCAGCGGTTTAGGCGCAATCGTGTTACGGACAGACATATAAACACACAACACACAAACCGACGAGAAGTCACGACGATATTCTAAATTCGGCGTTCTCATTATTTTTCTTGAAAACAATATCTTTATACTAGCCATTGCTACTCGGGCTTGGAAGGTTAGAATGTTTATTTTAGAATAACACTGTTGTACAAGTGTGTCAATTATGCCTATGCCTATTTCTTCCACTTTTACGCCAAGTTTTACAGAAAATAATAATAATATACATAAAGTTTGTAAATATTTATTTTTAGACACAACTATAAAATCAACGACTAGCAGTTCTACAACAGAATGTCCAAAAATTATAGTGCAACCAATATTAGTACCAATTCCAAATGTAATTCCTCTAGCTGAATATGTTATTCCAGGTAAAAAATCGTGGTGGTGGAAGTACCGAAGTAGAGTGGGATGTGGGGGCAATATGGGGGGGAGAGTTTGGAGCAATAACCCATAGTAATTTTGTGCAGAAAGTCACAGCAATATTAATTTTTATCTTGAACCTCTCGATGGTCTTACACGTCTGAGTTACCCATGGCCCCCCTTGGTTATTAGATATGACCTCAGGGCCGAAGGCGCCGCTTAACCTTCTTCGAATTAAACAGAAGTTTGTGTATCGTCCTTGTATCGCTGTATGTTCTGCTAATGAGGTGCAGTTGATATGTCGAATCGCCTAGGTATTTCAGTATTTACTAAAATGTTAGGATCTAGTGCTAAAGGTCAGGGTTTTGTATACGGATACATAAATCCTGTATACTAACAATCTATGTTTAATTTTTTTAACCTTTAAAGTCAAATAATAATAAAAAATATATTACACACACATATGTTTTAACATGACAAATTGATTCCAAAATAACTATTTTTGAAACAATGCGCTTAATTTAGTGGTTTCCATGTAAAACAAAATTAAATTTCAGCACTTTCTTACTTTCTTCGGAAAGCGCGGTAATAAATTTTTGGCAAATAAATAAATAACAAAAATAACCTTTAATTGTGGAGTCATTTTTTATTTATTTACAGCAAATGAAGAATATTGTAATAAATTACAATTTCTACAAAATGTGGCAGGAAAATAGTTTTAAATTAATATAAATACAAAAAAATTGATTTTTTGTAAAAAAAATATATAGTTTATTTTATTATGTGATATAAAAAATTCAAAACTAAATATTTAAAAGATTTCTTTTTAAACAATTCAAATTTTATGATAATACTTTATAATGCATAAATAATTTTCGTATACCTAATTCTTAATAAACACAACAAAGCTATATTCAATAGAGGAATAATTGAATTTAAGCAATTACCCATTTGACACATAATTTCTTAATTACAAATTGTTAGTATCTGGAATATATTGTAGAAATATTGCTGTTAAAGAACTGTACCCAAACTATATTCCTCCTAGCTCTGCCATTCTCAAAGCTATCTGCCTTATTTAGGCACACTGCTTCTAGCAACTTATTTTTAGAAGATAAATTCTACAATTAAGAGATTACATATTATACATGCTGCTCAGATTCATTATTTCAAAGTTCCAAATAATATATTTTTTTAATAAGCGTTGTGCAATCTAATAATTTCTATCTCTCTGCAGATTATTTATTCTAGCTTCTTTAAATCCCTTCATTTATTAAAATGTTAATTTCTATTTTCTTTTAAGAGAAAAATATACAGAAGTAAAGCAGATTGTATTTTTTATCACTAGTCACGAGAGAATTGAACATAAAATTTAAGAAAATACTAGATTAAATTTTATACTGGGAAAAAACTGTTTTAGAAAATTTAGATCTTAAAACATGTAAATAATAAAAAATATTTGATTGGTTAATCTCAGAATTGCTAATACATTTTGTCTTTAAATTAATAGAAAGTTGCTTAATTTAGAAATTTAATGGTAATTATGCAATATAATGGTTTTCCTTTATTTCTACATTTTTGGAATAATCTTTTTATGAGCAGTACGTTCTAAGAGGAACGAAAAGCTGTCAGTGCAAAAATTTAAAACAAATGTTTTTGCTTTGCTTTTTTTAAACAATTTTTTAGAAAAAATCTTTAAGAATTTTAGTAATTTATGCCGGTTTAGTGTACCTTTGATCAGGATTAGGGCAAGTTAGTTTAAACGAGGTTTAGTTTAGGTCAGATCAAGCGCGGATCTAAGTGAAAATCTAGGATGGGATAATAGTCTACGAAAAAATTATTTGTAATATCATTTTTTTTCTAGGGGGGAGTAATTCGCCTATTTTCCCTTTAATCATTAAAAAAGTGCATATTTTTTGTTCTAGGGGGGGCAGTAATTACCACGTACCCCTTCCTCAAATCCACGCTTGGGTAAGGTCAAGTCTAGTTTTAGTTTCAGTTTTGATTTGTTTTTTTTCGGTAAATTAAAAAAAAAATCAATTTTGAACATGATGTCTAAGATGTCCTAAAATGGACTTAGTTTAACCAAACCTGCCCAAAACCTGATTTAACCTAACCTGAAATAGAATAAATTGACCTAATAACTATAACATGCCTTCTTAAAAACTACCGATAAATATTATAATAGGGTGATTTAAAAAATATTAAATGACCCACCAAAGATCTTCTTTGGCATATATTTAGCTTTTATATTTTTATTGCTAAAGAATCATATTTAATCCAAATTTGTTTTTTTAATAGATGTATAAAATAAATTATTTTTCTTTTTGCGCAGGCGTGTTTGTTTTCCCCTGAAATAGTACTAACTACTTTTTTTTTTAAATTAAAGGTAATAATAAAGTAAAACCATGTATAATTACCAAATGATAAATTATTCTGCGGGTACGGGTAGACCTCGTCAGATGTCCATCAGGGGAAATGAATCGACCCCTGCCCTCCGTAGATTCCAGGTACTCTCCGACCCGGAGAGTTAGCACCTGTATAGGGTCCCTTTCCCAGGGTTACGGGAGAAGACCACATCGATATGAAAGGCGAAGAGAATGGACCTCGGTACAGTGATCATAGCGTAGGTGGCAACCCTTTTTTTTAGGGATAGTATAAAAGACTACTGCCTTGTAGTACCGGCGTTGGAATCGTCAAAGGCTAGGGGATGAAAACCTCGATCAAAAATCACCTGGTCCTCCATTTTGGGGGTTAGTGCAGACTAACTCTCTGCTACCCGGAAAAAGCGTACACTGTTAAAAAACCCAATCAAACGCCTCGGAAAGAAAAGATAAACCTAAGACAAACCAAGCAACGAAACAGGAATATGATTTTTGGTACATGGAACGTGCAAGGAATGGATCGAAAAGTGAATGAAATAGTACATGAGTGCAGCAGAATGAAGGTAGACCTTGCTGTACTAACAGAAATGAAAAAGAAAGGAAAACGATCTGAAAACCTAGGAAAATATGACCATTTCTATAGCAGAGTGGCAAAAGAAAAACATGCTTAACAAGGAGTATCTATTTTGCTCAACAAAAGATTTAGAAAATTTATCACCAACTGGGAAGCAGTCAATGAATGTCTAATTAAAATGAATATAACAATAAAAGGAATGAGACTTACGATTTTTGGAATCTATGCGTATAACGACGTTGCAAATGTAGCCGTGAAAGACAATTTTTTTGAAGAAATACACAATGAAATATCAGCAGTAAGTACATCTAGAGAAATCGTCATATTGGGAGATTTAAATAGTAGAACTGATAACAGAGTTAATGATGACAGTTGGCCAATATGGAGAAAATGTTGTTAATGACAATGGAAACCGGCTAATTACAGTATGTGAGCAATTAGACCTAAAAATCCAAAACGGTTTTTTTCAAAATAAGGAAATACACAAATATACCTGAACCAAACCCTCACAAAACCTGAAATCCGTCATTGATTATCTTATCACTAAACAAAAGACAAAACTAAAAATTCGAGATGTCAGAAAAAAGCGTGGATCAACATGCGGAAGCGATAACTATCTTCTGGAGTCCGAAATTCTCTTTCCTTATCAACGCCGAAGCCTGCATGTGATTGCAGAAATTGATCACTGTAAATGTAATCTACTAGGCCTAGAACATGACAGCGTAAAAAACTTATACAAAAAGAGACTGAACGAAATACTTAATACAAGTTCAGGTGACACCCCAGATGAGGAATACGAATGTATTACATTAAGCATCCACCAAGCTGCAAAAGAAGCACTAGGATTAGTGGAAGAAACTTCTAAAAGAAGAAAACCATACTGGTGGGATGCTGAGATTGAAAGAGAAATAGAGGAAAAAAGGAAATTATATCACACCTACTTATCCCAAAAGACAGATAGAAGCAGACAAGAATACAAAATCGCGCAATCAAAGGTGAGAAGAATGATCAGTGATAAGAAAAATCATTCGTGGACGCAAAAGTGCCAGAAAATAGATTCTTACTTAGGAGGTAGGAGAAGTACCGAAACCTGGAAAACTATAAGATCGATTAAAAAAGAAACATGCAGAGATATCATCTCACCAATTCCAGAAAAAGAATGGGATGAGCATTTTAAAAAACTTTTAACTGAAGATAGAGCAGAATTCAAGGAAGACGCAAGAGGCAATATAATTAGAACGATGGGATCTCCAGTACCCCTCAGAATCTCTGACGTCAAAAACGTGTGCACAACCTTAAAAAGCGGTAAATCTGCCGGACCCGAAAATATCCCAGCCGAACTTATTAAATATGGCACTAGGAACTGTTTTGGAGAATACGGAATCTTTTCCAAAAATATTTAAATGCAACTGTAGTACCAACTGAGTGGAAACGTCATATATATCCACAATACACAAAAAAGGAAGGAAAGATATATGTGACAATTATAGAGGTATCTCTGTGATTGGTACGCTAAGCAGAATATACGGTAAAATAATAAGAAATAAAGTGGAGAGCGAATATAGAAACATGGAGGCAGAAGAACAAGCTAGTTTCAAGGCGGCTAGATCGACTTCGGATCATCTCTTTTGTATAACCCAAGTTATTGAAAAGAAAATGGCATATGGTTAAGAACTGCATCTGCTTTACGTCGATTTGCAGAAGGCATAGGATGGTATACCACTGAATCTACTTTGGAAAGCGTTGGAAAATACAAACATAAGCGTACAACTAATTAAGGCCATCAAAGAGTTATACCGCAAGAGTAAGGCAAAGGTTAAAATAAAAGCAAAACTAACCAAAGGCTTTCAAGTAAATAAAGGTCTTAAACAAGGTTGCTGTATCTCGCCTACGCTCTTCAAGATATACTTGGAACAAGTCCTTAAAGTATGGAAGAGAAAATGCCAAAACATGGGAATTCCGTTGGACGAAACGACCTTGTCTACTTTATGTTTCGCCGATGATCAGATAGTAGTGGCTCAGGATTATGACGACCTCGATTATATAACACGAAAACTAATAGAAGAGTACAATAAGTGGGGATTAGAGGGTGATCTCAATAAGACAGTATATGCGTATCGGTGGAATGAAACAGGATCTAATCTTAAATACCGGGCATCGAATTCAGTCCTGTGATGAGTATAAATACTTAGGTCTAAAAATTACAGCTGATAGAACACTAGACAAAGCTATAAAAGATCGAAACGTACAAGGAAGAAAAGCAATAACTTTATTAAATGGAATAATTTGGGACCAAAGTATATCAAAACATAACAAAAAGCTTATATATAAAACCATTGTAAAAAGTATTATTACATACGGCTCAGAAGTATGGCCAATCAATGATAGAACAGAAAAAATGCTTTCCGCTACGGAGATGGACTATTGGAGAAGAGCAGCAGGGAGATCAAAAAGAGAAAGAGTTACAAATCAAAGAATAAGACGAATTATGACAGTGGGTGAACGTGCTTTAGTGGATGATATAAGAACAAAACAACTGGTGTGGTACGGACATGTACAAAGAATGAATGATGAAAGACTACCTAAACAAATACTACAATGGAAACCAACTGGCCGAAGAAAACGAGGACGGCTAAGGAGAAGCTGGAGAGAAGGAATAGACAGTGAAATAAGAATAAGAGGCCGAGATGATGAAGTATGGGCAAACAGAAACGAGTGGAGATTGGGTATCGTAAAACGTTGTGAAACCGATAAATATATACAGGGTGTCCCAGAACTAATGGTACATGGTTAAACTGTAGATTCCTTGGGTCAAATTATTACGATTTAGCTATACTTACCTTAGTGCAAAAGTTCGTATTAACCGAGATACAGGGTGTTAAACTTTATTTTTTCAATTCGATTTTCTTTAATAACTTTTTTATTAATTAATATTTTTGCAAAAACCTACCAGCGTGTAAGTTTTTTTAAAATTGGCAAGACGATTGCGTTGAAAAATGTCATGTACAGTGTACAGGGTGTTCCTTGGACCACTACCATTGCATAAAAATCGGTATATTTTTGTTGTGCCTAAGTGTATACCAGTTTTTATGTAAAATAATGGTTTTTCCATCCTTTTTATGTAAAAAAGTTATACTGTTTTAAAGTCACTCAGAAAAACGGTTTTTTTGCTTTTAAAGTTTTTATTGCATGTGAGTGATCTGCCTAATTTATGTATGATACTTTCTTTAATTCTTTCTACTTATTAATAATTTTGCACAAAAAATTGGGTTTGGTGATTTTTGTGCAGGGTGTTCTCTGGCTCGGTACCGTTACATTAAAGTAGGTCTAACTTTTTTGTTCCTCCGTGTATACAAGATTCTATAAAAACATTTATTTTTTTATTTTTTTTAAGTGAAAAAGTTATAGTGTTTAGAAGTCGCACAGTTTTTAAGATTTTATTTATTTAAATTATAAGTTTTTATTGTATGCGTAAAAGATTTTTGATTAAATTCTTACCTACTTCATACCTAATAGCTATAGTCAATAATTTTTTATAGCATTTTAAGATTGGATGTTTTCATAAGAAATATTAAGTAAAAAAATATACAGGATGGTTTTTGAATTATAATAAGTGGGTTAAAACAATTGTAAGTTATTGTACGTTATTGCAACCGTGTAGGGCGATGTTTTTAATGAGGAACAAAAACTTCTTCGTATTAGTGTTTTTAAAAATGGTAAGTACGTATACTTTATTAATGCAACTATTTTTTTATTGTTTTGAAAGGAAATTATAATTATTAATAAAATTAATATTTTATTATTTATTTAAAAAAATATAAAATTTCTTAAGCATGGCGCTCTCAGCAGCAAAGTTAAAATTTTAAAATTGACAAATAGTAAATCAAACTTAAAATTGTTTATTATAATAGGCTTTGAAAATAAAAAACAATAAGATCCAATAAAGTTGCTGTCTGCGTCTATTCTGTCAAACTTTCTTACAACTACAGAACTGTTTGTAACATTACTTAATAATTAAAATCATATTCTGTTTAAAAACCTGCTTAAGTATACACCGAGGCACCAAAAAATACACTGATGATTTTAATGCAATGGTAGTGGTCCAAAGAGCACCCTGTACATTGTACATTAACTTTTTCAACGGAATCATATTGCAAATTTCAGAAAAACCTACTTGCTGGTTAGTTTTTGCCAAAATATTATTCAGTAGAAAGAATTGAAGAAATTATCATACATAAATTAGGCATTTCGCTCACATGCAATAAAAACTTTAAATGCAAAAATCTCAAAAATCGTTGCTCTGAGCGACTTTAAAGCAGTATAACTTTTTTACATAAAAAAAATGGAAAAACCATTATTTTACATAAAAACTGGTATGCACCGAGGCACAAAAAAAATACAGTGATTTTAATGCAATGATAGTGGTCCAAGAAACACCCAGTACATTGTACATCAAAATTTTCAACGGAATCGTTTTGACAATTTCAAAAAAATTTACATGCTGGTTATTTTTTGCAAAAATATTAATTAGTAAAAAAGTTATTAAAGAAAATCGAATTGAAAAAATAAAGTTTAACACCCTGTATCTCGGTTAGTACGAACTTTTGGACAAAGGTAAGTGTGGCTAAATCGTAATATTTTGACTCAAGGAATCTACAGTTTAACTATGTACCATTAGTTCTGGGACACCCTGTATATAAATTATTCTGTTTTATTTTATTTTAATTTTTAATTTTTTTAAATAAAACAATGCACAAATCAAGCAAGCTATCTTCAGTACTTGCAGTATTTTTTTTAGATGAACCCGGTTTTATTCCAGCAGGTTTTCATGAATATGATGAACCTTTTGAAATTGTGGACCCAGCTCCTTATGATCAAGATGTCATATACGAATCAGGCCCACCGATTATTATGGATGATGGATGGGTAAAAAAGTAATTTTTTTTTGTCTTTTCAGATCTCCCCGCTCAAAAATGTTTTGTAAAATAAAAATAAATGACAATATAGGACTTGTAATTCAGGATCACAAAAATTAAATTTCTACCTCTCTTTTTTTTCTTAAAAATAAGTAAATATTAAGCCGATTTATTTCTCTTTATACTTGAAACTAAGGCTTATACTATTTTAATAATAAAGCAGTTAATACAAAGATAATTTGGAGAAACTTTGCTCTATAGCAAACTACCTAGCCTGTGCTGTCCTGTAATTTAATATACGTAACAGTGGCGTACCCAGGAATATGTTTTGGGGGGTTTCGAGGCCTCTTGGGGAGGGCCCCCGGCGCCTCTTGGGGGGGGGCGAGACCTCATCATGAATCATGAAAAAATCTTGGGCTTGGGGGGGCCCGGGCCACAGCCCTCCCCCCCTGGGTGCGCCCATGTAAGTAATGTTAAAATAACCTTTGCGGTTCTTAGATTTTTTTAAATTAATTAGTTGTGGTAGCTTTTTTTTAATTGATTGTAGTTTAAAAGTTTTTTTTAATAAAAACTATTTTTAAAAGATGTTTTAAATTCTTTCTTTTAGTTTGTAGAAAACCGTTTTACTTTTTAGCAAAAAAAAGTAGGTTAAACCACCAATATTTAAAGATAAAATTGTATACCTATATCGAGAGGTTTGCTACCGGGTGAGCCAACATACACAGGACAAAATAAAACTATAACTGTTATGCATTTCGAAAATTACTATCGAATTTAAAGAAATAAACTGCGTTTTGCAGAAAATTTTGTTTTATCCACTATCTTAAAATAGAAGATGGCGAAATGAATCAATTCTTGCGTTCTTCAATGAGGTTCATTGTGTTTATTCTTATATTTCGGAAATTTTTTAGAGTTTTTTTTTTAACTTAAATAAAAAATATAAAATCTCTAATTTTGCCAGTCACAACGGCAACCAATAAACTAATTTTTGTTTATATTATCTATTTATATGATATAAGTCTGAGTAGTAGTTACTTGCTACACCGAAAAATCATATTAATGTTATCAAATGGTAATTTTAATCTGCACCGAAAAATCACATTAATGTTATTAAATGGGGATTTTAATTGAAGTAATAACGAATCAAACATTAAATATTGAACGAAAAATTTTTTTTAAATATTTTTTGTAATAGAATTAACGTCTGAAAATCATAATCGTAAATCCTTTAACGTTAATAGAGAAGTGTGCAAGCTGTGCTTGACAATTACACTTGCTTAACTCGGCTTGGTTCAGCAGCGGGATTAAAGTAAAAGTTTACTGCCAGGGTGCAGCCTCACACCCTGCTATGACCAAGAAGGCTTATGGTACAGTAAACCTACTTAGGTATAGTGAGAACAACTATCAAATGTTGAATCTGCTTTATTGAAATAAATCCTCTCTTTTTACATTTTTACAAAAATTGTTATGGTTTGTGATAAATTATAAAATATAAAATTCCATATAATGTGTTGTTTTATAAACTAAATAATTTATATAATTTAAATAGATAAACTTGAGAAGGTTAGTTTATGTTATTAAAACCTAATTTCTCAAGATCACCTGTGTTTAAATAATAACTAAAACTAATGATTATAACAATTTAAATTTGGATTTACTTAAAATATTAAAAAAAGAAATCTGTTTAATTTTACAATTAAACATTTTCCGGTCTCTCCAGAATGGATGATCGGAGGGACCTCAGTTCAAATTTGTCTTCTTGTGTTGTCCTTTGGTTTTGTCTTTTTTGACGGTATGTTGAATTTGCTCGAGTCATTTTCCAACCAGCTATAATAATGCTAACGATAACCAGGGTGGTGATGCTGCTAATGGCTGAAGAATGGTATTGGATCTTTCGCCATATTATGTTGTGAAGATTTTCTTTTAAGTTCTCTTCGTCCTTAATTAACTTCTGTCAGGCGAAAAACACTCTGTGGGTATGTTTTCTCGGGCTTCTATGTCGAACGTGCTGTTAAGTACTATTGGGACTGTCTTGGAGTAGCTACCTAAGACCGTAATTGTACTAGTTCTTAAAGGTGTTAAGAAGTTTTGCTTCGTCTCGATTATACACTCTTTTTGTTGCCGAGTCTGCGATGAACATCCAGGTATTTGGTGTGCCCAGTTGTTTCTATTGAACGTCTTTGATTTTATGTTTTTGGATAGTGCAATATCTTGGTTTTGGGCGTTCATATATTTCATCGATTATGCATGATGGGTTGGTTTGAATATTTCTTACTGAAGATAGAAGATACACTGTTTTAGCTCACTTTTATCAAGCTGAAAGTATGTCTGTGTATTGTAATCTATAGCTGTATACTCATCCGTAATATCGAGAGTCCAGTAGGATCCATTTTTTACTTTTAGTGGAATCGGTGTTGCTTTTATTAATATGAAATCGGTAATCTCTGTTATGGGAAAATATCCATATATAATTAGATGAGTATCGTTAGCTGTTATTCTGGTAGGCAGACTTGATAATGACATGATCTTCAGGTTGTTGGGAAATTTCTGATTTGATTCTTTAATAACAGTGTGGATATAAACTGAAGAAATGATATCGTAAACTGATCCTCTGTTAAAATGTATATTTAGAAATTTTTCGTAGTATTCGTTAGTTTCAGTAATGAAGTTACTTACTACTTGATATGCACTTAATAGGTGAATATTTAATGCATTTGTATCTACTTGTTTGTACCAGCTTCGCATTTTATGTATTGCTTTGATTCCTTGGTTTAGTCGTTTCTGGAAATGTTGTAGTTTGGTTGTAATCCTGGTTTCTGTTTCATTAAACTTTGTAATTGTGGAAACCATGAATTTGGTTTGATGATTAGATGTTCTAATTAGTTCTTCTTGATTTTTATGTAATTCATCAATTTCTTGATACACTTCATCGTTTACGCCAAAGACTGCAGTTAAAAAATTGCCAAAAATTCCTTATTTGATTCTAGGATGAATATCGTTGAGTGTCGTAAACATCCATTTGGTATGGGATTCCAGTTCTTCTAAGTGATGGATTAAGGATGTACATTTGGCTTCATTCGTAAGTTCCTTCGATTTATTACAAAGGCCTTTAAATTGGTCAATAACGTTGGATATATTTTTGATATCTGTTCTGCTTCTAATTTTTGGACGAGTTATTTCTATTCTAAATACTCCTCTATTGATTCTGGCGGATCCCAGATGTTCTACAAAAATGCCTTGTTGAGGATATTTGATTTTAACTTTTGTTTCTGCTATTACGGCGGAGACAATAAATACGGCTGCAATGAAGTATAGCAGGCTTGATTTTGATGTTTTCTTAGTATTATTTTCTTGTCTGCTTGAGTGAATTTTTTCTGTTGCTGTGTGGCTATAAATTTTTGTTTCTTGGTTTGTTTCCTCTATTGGCAAAGGAATTAGTTTGTGGATTGGCCTTTTTTGTATGGTGCCTGCTGCTCTTTTTATCGTTACAACTCGAACAGCACCATCTTGACCTGGATGGGTCTCTGTTATTTTCGCTAAGGGCCATTGATTAGGATTGATATTCTCTTCTTTAACAAGAACCATGGTGCCTCTTTTTAAATTTTCGGTTTCGCTTGTCTATTTGTATCTTTGCTGAAGTCTTGCCAAGTATTCAGTGCACCATGCATTCCAGAAGTTATTTTTCATTTTCTGAACTAGCCTCCATCGTTGTGACAAGCTATAGGTCTCTATAGAATTAAGGTCTGGAGGGGCCAGTAATTGCCTTCCTGTCAGAAAGTGCCCAGGAGTTAATATATTCAGGTCGTCTGGATCTTCTGTTAGAGGGCAAAGTGGTCGTGAGTTTAAACAAGCTTCGATCTGGTGTTATTAGGTTGTTAATTCTTCATAAGTCAACGTTGTTTCACCAATGATTCTTTTGAGGTGATGCTTCATTGATTTAACTCCCGTATGCCTCCAAAGTGTGGGGCAGCGGGTGGGATGAAATGCCATTGTGTACCTTGGTTTACAATAGCGTTTTGCAATGTTGGTTCTTGGATTGTTTTTCTAACCTCATCTTCAAATTGCTTAGAGGCCCCTACAAAGGTGGTTCCATTGTCGCTGTACATATGCATGCAATGGCCTCTTCTGGCGGTAAATCTTCGAAATGCTGCTAAAAAGCCTCTGTGCTCATATCACTGACTAGTTCTAAGTGGATTGCCTTGGTAGCTAGGCAGACAAATACCGATATATATCCTTTCTAGGATTTGTGTCCTCTTCCTTTGGTTGCTCTGACTTGAATAGGTCCAGCGTAATCTACTCCTGAATTGGTAAATGGTGTTGTTGTATTTACTCTTGATTTTGGAAGTTGTCCCATTAACTGTTCGACGGTTTTGGCCTTGTGTCGTACACAAATAATGCAATTTTTTAAAAGGGTCTTGACAGCTCTTTTGCCATTTATTATCCAGAATTGGTTTCTAGTGTATGATAAAGTTGCTTGTGGGCGTCTCTTATAATTAGTTTAGACAGGTAGCTGTGGTATGGAAGAATCACTGGGTGTTTCTGTTCGTATGATAGGCTGGAGTTTTCAAGTCTTCCTCCAACTCGAATGAGGCCGTGGCTATCTGGGTATGGATTTAGGCTTTTGAGCTTGCGTGTTTTTTCAATCGTATTGTTTTTATGCAAGGAATTGTATTCTTCTGCAAATTCTTGGTTTTGTACAATTTTGATGATTCTGAAGAAGGTCTCCTGAATTTCTTTGACGGAGAGGATAATATTTTCTTGTCGTTTGATGAATCTCCTGCAATAGGATAGTACTCGAAGCATTCGTGTGAGGTCTGAGAAACGTTCCCATATATTACTTTTTATTGTTATTTCAGCTTTGTTGCACAAAATTTTGATTTCTTCTCGGACTTTGGAATATTTTGTGTAATAGGGAGTTCGTCTAAAGAGTTGAGCCAATGGGGGCCTTTCCACCAAAAGTCAATTGAATTAAGCTTGTCAGGATCTACTCCTCTAGAAATTATATCTGCTGGGTTTTCTTGGGATCAGACGTGATTCCAGGAGACTTGAGGCGTGTATCTGTGTATTTCGCAAACTCTGTTAGCTACGAATGTTCGTCATCGTGTAGGGTCTCCTCTTATCCAGCCCAGAGTGATCATGGAATCGGTCCAGGCAAATGTTTGCATTTCGTCTAGCTGAAGGTCTGATCTAGTTTTCTCTATTAGCTTGGCTAGCAGAACTGCAGCACATAGCTCTAAATGAGGCAATGTGGTTCTCTTTTTTTGCTGGCGCAACCTTTGACTTGGCTTGTGGAAGCGTGATAGTTTGTTTCTTTCTATTTGTTATACGGCTATAATTTACTGCGCCGTACGCCTTTTCTGATGCGTCACAAAACCCATGTAGCTCTATCTGGGAATTTCGGTAGTGTATCCATCTTGGAATTTTAATTTTTTCTATTTCTTTGATATAACTTTGAAATCTTTGCCATCTTATAGCCATTTCTTCATCAACTGGCTCGTCCCAGGTTAATTTCCGTAGCCATAGATCTTGGATTATTATTTTAGCTTAAATGACGACTGGATCTAACCATCCCAGAGGGTCAATTAATTTGGATATTTCTGACAATATGTTTCTTTTTGTAAGCATGTTGATTTCGGAAATTTCTACTTGGAATTTGAATGTATCATCTACAGGTGACCATAGTACCCCTAGCGACTTTTTAGCGTTATCTTGGGGTAATTCTTGTAGCTTCTGGTCCCTAAATTGTTCCGGAATGGACTGGAGTAATACTGACGAGTTGCTTGACCATTTTCTTAAATTAAATCCGGCAGAGCTAAGCATTTGTAGTAGTTGGTTTTGCAATTCTAAGGCTTCTTCGAGATTTTTTGCTCCTGATAAAATATCGTCAACGTAGAAATCACGCAAAGTTGCTTGACTGGCGGCTGGAAACCTTTCTGTTTCTTCAAGTGCTAGTTTTTGTAATGTTTTTATGGCTAGATAAGGAGCTGATGCCGTGCCATAAATGACCGTGGAAAGTTCATATTCAAACATTGGTTGTGTGGAATTATCTCTCCATAAAATTCTTTGGCTGGGTTGGTCATCAGGATGAATTTTGATTTGTCTGTACATTTTAGCTCACACATATACTATACTATAGTAGTGTGAGCTATGGTGATCCTAATTTTTTCGAGAAAAAAAAAGTTGCTCCGATTTCAAAAATTTTTATATATCTTTGCGTTTCAGATGATTTTGAAACTTTTTTGTCGCGCCGTCTGTCTGTCTGTCTGTCTGTCTGGCTGTCTGTCTGTCTGTCTGTCTGTCTGTATGTCTGTATGTCTGTATGTCTGTATGTCTGTATGTCTGTATGTCTGTATGTCTGTATGTCTGTATGTCTGTATGTCTGTATGTCTGTATGTCTGTATGTCTGTATGTCTGTATGTCTGTATGTCTGTATGTCTGTATGTCTGTATGTCTGTATGTCTGTATGTCTGTATGTCTGTATGTCTGTATGTCTGTATGTCTGTATGTCTGTATGTCTGTATGTCTGTATCTCTGTATGTCTGTATGTCTGTATGTCTGTATGTCTGTATGTCTGTATGTCTGTATGTCTGTATGTCTGTATGTCTGTATGTCTGTATGTCTGTATGTCTGTATGTCTGTATGTCTGTATGTCTGTATGTCTGTATGTCTGTATGTCTGTATGTCTGTATGTCTGTATGTCTGTATGTCTGTATGTCTGTATGTCTGTATGTCTGTATGTCTGTATGTCTGTATGTCTGTATGTCTGTATGTCTGTATGTCTGTATGTCTGTATGTCTGTATGTCTGTATGTCTGTATGTCTGTATGTCTGTATGTCTGTATGTCTGTATGTCTGTATGTCTGTATGTCTGTATGTCTGTATGTCTGTATGTCTGTATGTCTGTATGTCTGTATGTCTGTATGTCTGTATGTCTGTATGTCTGTATGTCTGTATGTCTGTATGTCTGTATGTCTGTATGTCTGTATGTCTGTATGTCTGTATGTCTGTATGTCTGTATGTCTGTATGTCTGTATGTCTGTATGTCTGTATGTCTGTCTGTAACGACCAACGCGCATAACTCAAAAACCGCTAGGCCGATTTTAATGAAATTTGGTACCTAGACTGGGTCTTGGGTCGAGATGGTCCCATTTAAAAATGAACAAAATCCACCGAACACAAGCCAAGTAAAAGGGTGGGGGAAGATTTCAAAAATTAGAGTTTAGGTGAAAATATGGCGTGTATGATATCAAACGAAAGGTAATTGAGTATGGAGTTAAACAAAATACATTTTAGTTTTTTTTTCAAAAAGGGTGGGGGTAGATTTCAAAAATTGGAGTTTACGTGAAAATATGGCGTGTGTGGTATCAAACGAAAGGTAATTAAGTCCGGAGGTAAACAAAATACATTTTAGTTTTTGTTTTTTAAGGGTGGGGATAGATTTCAAAAATTTGAGTTTAAGTCAAAACATGGGTTGTGTGGTATCAAACAAAAGGTAATTTTATTAGATCACACATACACTATAACTATAGTACCTAGTGTGACCTTAGGGGAGTATTTTCTATGTGTGCACAAAATGCAAATTCGTGCCTTCTCCAGCGGACGAGTATTTCTGCAATGTTTTGTTGTAGTCTTGGCCCAACGTGCATAATGTCGTTAAAGCTAATGCTGGTTGAGGTTTTACAAGAGGCGTCAAAAACAACTCTTAACCGGGATGTTGTGCTTGTGTCTCGAATGACAGCTTGGTGAGGGATGTAGTATTTTCCCTGATTAACTTCATGGCGGTTTACTCTTCTCATGTGGCCCAAGTCAGCGTATTCTTTCATAAAGGCTGCATATTGTTATTGTAAATTAGCATCTTGCTGCAATTTCTTTTCAATGTTTGCAAGTCGTGCTGCTGCTCTTGGTTTTGAATGGCCTAATGATTCTGGAGGCTGCTTGAATGGAATTTTAACTATGAATCTTCCATCTGTGTCTCGTGTTGTTGTTTTTTCATAAAACTCTTCGCACGCTTGTTGTTGTTGTGTAAGCTGATGGACAGGTAATATTTCTTCTAGCTCCCAGAACTTTGTTAGTTGTTTGTCTTCCTCACATTGAGCGATCATGCTAATGACCTGAATAGATTTCGGTCCAGCGATAATTGGCCCAGAGACAATCCATCCAATTTTGTTTTAGCAGTCCTTCTTGAGGTTTTTGAAGGCCACTTAGAATAATGGTTGCATATTCTTTGGCTCCTAATATGCCGTCTATGACTCCAGGTGTCATAAAAGTGGGATCTGCTAGAACTTCGTTTTTCCAGCTATCTATACTCTATATCTGTAAATGTTGTTTGGGCATTGACTCCGTTAGATTTGGCAGGAATATCATGTCTATTTCCATAGAGAATGCACTTTCAAATCGTGGCTTGATATGGGCGTTTAAAGACCATTTTGAAGCTTTTGCTTCTCCATCTTCAACGCCAGATATTTCTGCTCTAATATGGCGTCGGGGTAGTCTTAGGCGTTGAGCGGCCTCTTCGGTAATAAAGGATGTTTGTGAGCCTTGGTCAATTAAGATTCTCAGTAACTGTGGTGAATTTGAAGATGAGACTTCTATAAGAGCTGTTGCTAGTAAAACGTTTTCTTCTTTTTGACTTGCGTGATTTGTCGAGCTCTATCTATTTGGTGGAGCTTGTTCGTTTGCTCTTCTTGTGGAAGAGTTGTATTGAGGATTTCTCTGCTGATGGTTTCGTGGAGAACTTCGTCTTTGGTAATCATTTGGCTGATCTTGGCGTTGCTGGTATCTCTCTTGGTCAAGAAGAGTATGGTGTTGACGACAGCAAATGTTGCATTTTGTTTGGCTGAAGCATTTCTGATTGACGTTATGACTTAGGCAGTTGTGGCAAATGAGATTTTCTTGAATAAATTTGTTTCTCTCTTGCGTTGATATTGCTTTAAATTTTAGACAATGGAAAATCGTGTGCTTGTTCTCGTGACAAAACAGGCAGTAGGTTTGATTAATTCTTCGTTCTTGGCTTGACTTTTGCTCTGAGCTTGAAACTGTCTCTAGTGATTGGAAACGTCTTTCCAAAAAGCTCATAAATTCTTTTAGATCTGGAACATCGTGAGGGCTTTGGAGATTTTGCTCGTATAAGCGATTGGTCTCAGAATCCCATTTTCTGATAATTAAACGAATTATCATAGATCCCCAAGTGTTCGTTTCTATTTCTAGATTTTTTAATGCTTAAAGACATTCGCTAGTGACATCGTGTAGTTGCTTCAATTTTTGTGCGTTTTCTTTTGGTATGGTTGGTAAATCCAAAATTTTATCAAGGAGTTTGAAAATGAGCAATCTTTTATTTTGGTATCGACTTTGTAGCAAGGTCCAGGCTGTATCGTAATTGGCTTCAATTGTTTCTAAATGTTGAATTAGTTTACTTGCTTCTCCTCGTGTGTGTGTTTTTAAACAATGCATCTTTTCAGCTTTTGACAGAGTTTGGTTCTCATGGATTACTTTTTTGAAAATGTCAAAGAATGTTGACCAGTTTTCATATCCACCGTAAAAGATTGGTATCAGGATTTTTGGAAGTGACAAATTTTGGCTTGGCTGATGTATAAGGGCTTGATTGGTTGGAGCGTTTTGTGGTTTGATCTTTTAAGCTATTCTTTCAATGATATCTTCGCAATGACTTTGGGCTTCAGTATATGCATCTTCTGTAAAGTACTCGTTGGTATTTGTTTCTTCATTAATCGAAATTTCCTCGTCAAGTTTCTGGATTGTAGCCCATTTCTTCTTGATTTGTTCCATCTGATATTCATAGCGGGTCGTGGTTGTTTCTTGACATAGTTCGATTTCAACTTGATTAGTAGCATTAGTAGGATTTTTTCTAATTGTCGCATATGGTATTTCTGTGCTTTGAAGCGTTGCTCTTGTTCATTGGTACTGGCTGTTGAAAGTTGACCACTTGTTTCAGCGGCTGATTGGGCATTATTGTCCTTTAGTGGCGGTGCAGCTTTTGGACATGTCTCTAGGTAGATCTTGATTTCTTCGTATTTGTTTTTCAATTGATGATAATATTTCTTAGTGTGATATTCATGATCACTGGTCTCTAAATCTTTTATTTCAATTTATTTGGCGAAACGATTTTTGATATAGGATTCAGTTTTTCTTGTGGCTGAGTCTTTTTGGCTGTTACTTAGGAGTTGAACTAGCTTTTGTCCCTGATTTTCTTGTTTTCGAACTAGATCTTTCATTTGGGCTTCTGTAGACATGACGGATAGTTGTTTCGGACTGACTGGCGGATGATCGGACTTTCTTGTGGAAGGTCGCTCTGGTTGAAGCTCTCTTGAATAGTGGCTTCGGACAAGTGTACGGGTAGTCGTACTGTTAGGTGGACGGCTTTTTACAGCTTGTAAAATGGACGGACTTTTTCGTGGAAGGTCGCTCTGGTTGAAGCTCTCTTGAATAGTGGCTTCGGACAAGTGTACGGCAAGTCGTACTGGTAGATGGACGGCTTTTTGAAGCTGGTAGAATTGACGGACTTTGTCGTGGAAGATCGCTCTGGTTGAGGGTCTCTTGAATAGTGGCTTCGGACAAGTGTACGGATAGTCGTACTGTCAGGTGGACGGCTTTTTAAAGCTTGTAGATTGGACGGACTTTCTTGTGGAATGTCGCTTTAGTGGACGGTTGAAGCTGTCTTGAGTACTAGTTTCGGACTGGACAAGTGTACGAACAGTCGTACCGGCAGGTGGACGGTTTTTCAACGCTTGTAGAATGGATGGACTTTCTCGTAGAAGGTCGATCTGGTTGAAGCTCTCTTAAGTAATGGCTTCGGACAAGTGTACGGGTAGTCGTACTGTTGGGTGGACGGCTTTTTGCAGCTTGTAAAATGGACGGACTTCCTCGTGGAAGGTCGCTCTGGTTGAAGCTCTTTTGAGGACAAGTGTACGGATATTCGTACGGGCAGGTGGACGGTTTTTTGACGCTTGCAGAATGGCTGGACTTTCTCGAGGAAGGTCGCTTTGGTTGAAGCTCTCTTGAGGAGTAGCTTCGGACAGGACAAGTGTACGGACAGTCGTACGGGCAGGTGGACTGTTTTCTGACGCTTGTAGAATGGATGGACTTTCTCGTGGAAGGTCGCTCTGGTTAAAGCTCTCTTGAGTAGTGGCTTCGGACAGGACAAGTGTACGGACAGTCGTACGGGCAGGTGGACAGTTTTCTGACGCTTGGAGAATGGATGGACTTTCTCGTGGAAGGTCGCTCTGGTTGAAGCTCTCTTGAGTAGTGGCTTCGGACAGGACAAGTGTACGGATAGTCGTACGGGCAGGTGGACGGTTTTTCGACGCTTGTAGAATGGATGGACTTTCTCGTGGAAGGTCGCTTTTGTGGACGGTTGAAGCTCTTTTGCGTAGTGGCTTCGGACAGGACAAGTCTACGGTCGTACTGTCAGGTAGACGGATTTTTGCAGCTTGTAGAATGGACGGACTTTCTCGTGGAAGGTCGCTCGGGTTGAAGCTCTCTTGAGTAGTGACTTCGGACAAGTGTACGGATAGTCGTAATGTTAGATGGACGGCTTTTTGCAGCTTGTAGAATGGACGGACTTTCTCGTGGATGGTCGCTCTGGTTGAAGCCTCTTGAATTGTGGCTTCGGACAAGTGTACGGATAGTCCCGGTTATTACGCGTTTCGATATTTAGTAAAGAAAAAACAGAAAGAATTTCTATATAAAATAATTGAAAAACAAAACGGACTTTTATAATCCGAATAGAATCACTACTTAAACTTGTCGTAATTAGGGCGAGTTCTGTAGAAGTGGTAAGATTGTATCAGAAGCAATATATTTTGGGCGTATCTATGTACTAGAAAAGCGGCATCTTATGTTATATACCTCTTTGTTTATAATAGAACGACGTATAAGAAAAGACAACCATGTAAGCAGTTGTCTTTGTCGTACACGTAGAAAACGAATTCATTGTCTGTCGTTCTTGATTTGTCCCGAAAGCAGCATTGCTTTCGCGACAATCGCCGGCTTCTTGCGCTCTACGCGGCAGATCCAACTGCTTTTCTCATGATTTGAAACATAGTGTAGGTCAATGCATGCAAGCCAAATGCGAAAATTCAGTTCGAGCCCTTTAGCCGCGTTTAACAATGGCGTGCCAGCAAGAGGCTTTGGTTTTGGTAAAGGATGTTCCAACGCCTGTTAAAACTATGCAGGTATGTGACTGTATATAGTGTGTTTTATGATGAACAAAGTTTTCTTCCCAAAGTTTTAATGAAAAGATAAATAGGATAAAGCAAAATATAGGATAAAGCAAGAAATTAAAGTTAACCGAAAACTAAAAAGGATATAAAAATACATATAAGCATGTTTAAAAAAAAATTGCTTCCGTTGTCTCGAATTTGACCGCACGCCCTTGCTAAAAGAAAATACGGTAATTTGCTTTAAAATAAAACCATATTTATAAAGAATATATGGTTAGTTACATACTTCTTTCCGATAAGAATATTTATGATAGATTTTAATATCTTTTTATTTGCTAAGTAAATCAAGAATTAGATTTTAACATATTATTTAATTCTAATAAACGTAAATTTTCATATTTTTTCGTGGGTAGTTCGAAAGCTTAACCTCACGGGGGTCCAAGATCTAATAGACACCTAATAATTGTTGACAGTTTCGTCCTTATGGGACTCTTTTGAATTCTGCTTGGTCAATGTGACATCCATGCTAAATTAATCAGATCGTTTTGTCTCTCAGCTTTTGAGCTACCCACGAAAAAATATGAGAGAAATAAAAACTCATATATTATGAAATTGTTTTCCCCTCCCTTTTAATCCTATTCCCCATCCCTTTCTGTTTTGGGCTAAATAAGCATGGCTATTCGTCTGTGACTAATATGCAAACTTAATTTAAAAACTTATTAAACGGATGAATAGTTATGTATTAACACGGGTAAGTTGTTTTAAAATAGAATTACCATTAGGGGAGGGTGAGATAATTTTATTTATTTTAAATGATTACGGCCCGGGTAGATATTGTACGATAAATCTGTGAATATATAAAGTGAATTTGTATGTTCATTTGGGTATCCAAACGTACTTTTGGAACTTTAGGCAAAGGAAAATAGTTATCTCAAATACCAAATTTCAAATAACGCAAGGATCGAAAACTATAAACAACAAGTGAAATTAAAGAAAGAAAAATATGAAAAAAGTTTTCTGTCTTCGCCCGGGACTTGAACCCGGAATCTCTTGCTGTGTACGCAAACGCTATCTACATTAAGCCACCGAAGACTATACATCAATTTTCGGAAACTTCCATCTTGCATGTCTGCGGTGTCTCAATACCAGAACGAGAAACTCTCAGCGTATTAACTTGACCAACCCATCCAACTGATCTTTATAATTCTTCCTTCCCACTGTCAAAGGTATGAGAACTCATATACTCTTGAAACTTTACGTCTAATTTTGAGTTTTCACACCTTTAACAGTGGGAAGCAAGAATTATAGAGATTTAGTATTGTTTAAAAAAATAAATGTAACTTTGATAAAGAATTCTTTGAAGAAATCATTAATTGGCTTTAATTCCCAAGAGAAATATTAGAGACTTATTTTAAGTTTTAGTTCACAGGTCACCGGAATTTGCTGCGATCAGGGTAAACACTTATGTTTCTATTCCTATCCAATCACTTGCTAAACTAGATTTTCTTTTTCTAAGCAGGCTACCCTATGGTCAGTATAGCTTTTTTCCATCTGATATACCTGCAACATGTCGCAGTCTCGTAGAAATAAAGATGAAGAGGCTGTGCAATAAAACCAACAGTTGCTGCAGGTGTTGCATATTTTTTTTTTTGAAATTTTAAAAATATTCGTATATTTACGTGTCTTAGCCCACTCTCCTCTGTACTGCCTGCTCTCTAAGAAGAAAGCCAAATGTAGATTTTTTTTCTTTTTGTAAAAAAAAGGTATTCAGTTTTAGAGTTTTTTATTGTCTTATAATTTTAAAAATACTAGTAGAAAAAATAAAAACAATCACTTTTGTTTAAAATATATAAGATAATAAAAAAGTATAAATAAAATATCAAATTTCCTCAAGCGGCTTTCTTCTTAGGGACGGCAGTACATGGTGCATAAAAAATATAAACGTATTAAATAATCTCTCATATTTCCCGTGGGTAGCTCGAAAGCTTAACCTCACGTTAAACTGTTTCGTATTTATGGGACTTCTCAGAACACTTCTTGGTCAATGTGACAGCCTTGCGAAGTTAATCAGACCGTATTGTCTTGTCAAAACAGAAGGGAATGGGGGATAAGACTAAAAGAGAGGGGGCGAACAATTTCATATTATATTCGAATTTTATTGTCTTATTCTAAAAAATCTAATAACCAGAGCGGCTGTCCCATTTGAAGACACAGTAACTGCATTATTTTAAAAGTGGAGAAAAATCGATTTTTATAAAGTTTCCAGGCCGCAGAAAATTATTAAAATAAATTAAATAAAAAGTTATAGTTCCTGAGAGAAACCCTGTTTACATTTTTTTAAAGTAATTAAATAGAGTAATTTGACTTTACAGTAGGTCGGTAGTCAAAAAACTAATTGAGCAAAGGCTTTTTCGGATAAATAAACAACTTAGCTCATATCAAAACAAAGTAACTGCCCTTGCTGGATTTTGTAAAGCAGATTTCCTATATCAAAACACAGTAACTACAAAACCTATTTCAAAACCCAGTAACTACATAGTAGTTACTAGGTTTTGATATGGGGTTTGTTAGTTAATGTGTTTTGAAATGGGAAAAGAATCGGTCGAATGTCAGTTACTGTGTTTTGCACCTACAGTATCTTTCTTATTTGTGGACCGATTTTAGTTTTAAAATTACCAAAATATAGTAACCTCGTATTACTAAAAAAATCGATTTTGAAAAAAATGTCAGTTACTGTGTTTTGACATGGGACAGCCGATAGGGTCAGCCGCCTCCCCCGCCTTGCCAAGCCCTTAATGAAATTCACAGAAAACAAGTCCTATTTTCCAGCAATATCTGTCAAGAAAAAGGTAATTAGGAATGTATAAGAAAAACCGAAATGAATCGCCATAGAAATGTAAAGCTAGTTTTTGGCTGTTAATCACTTCCATCCATAAAAATCTATTTAAGAAAATCATAACAACTGCGGAATGTCAAATCCTTTATTCTATTTTAAAATAACTTTGGAATTGGAGTCAACATCCGCCATAATGGCGCTCAGGGACATTCTATGAATTTTTCTTTCCATGCTTTTTTATGCTTGTGTCGAATTTTATTGGATGAACGCTTTTATCTTTAAAATGTATTTAACTCGTTGTCTTTCTGCTTTTAAAGTCTTTTATTTATAAGAAAATAAAGATGAGATCACTTACACATAAGTAATGGGACTGCGTATTCAGCTATAATCATTTATGCAGGGTGGTAAAATAATGGTTGATTTCTTCACATTTGGTTTTGGTTCATATAGTATATTATTTGTAGCAGGGCAACATGGTAAGAGCGCGTGTTTTATTTTTCTTCCAGGTTGTGCCAAAAAGTAAAATATAAAGACTATTTGAAAAAAAAGAAATATCTTACAGTTGTAAGAGATGGAATGGAAATAATAAAAATTATATTTTAAATTAAATTTTGACTGCAATTTTTAAAAATGAATATAGTTCTTTTTAATTTTTGGGCCCACCCTGACACTATGCATAATATCTAGCGTTTATAGTTTTAGAGAATTAGAGATATATACTATTATATCATGTTCTACTATTATATACACACTCTATACTAGAAGCTATTATTTAAAAAAAAATCCGATAGCTCTAAAATTCTACGAGCCAAATACTAAGTGACATTGCAAGTTTATCATGTTAAATGCCCCTTTGTGTAAAGCCCGTCACAAAATTTGATTTTTAAAGAAAAAGTTCTAAAGGCGGTATTAAAAACTATTAAATGTTTAAGCATGCTCTCTCTTTAATCTTCTCGTGTTTCTAATAGATAACCTTTGGTTTTTTTCTTGTAGATAGAGACTGGTGGCCCCAAATAATTTGACAGTTTTTACATCTAATAAAAACTGTTAAATTATATGTATGAAATATATAATGCAAAAATCAGAAACTCAAACCATCTTCTTTCCTTGCTATGCATTTTCAAGAAAAATTACATTAATAATAAATTTATTAAGTGTAATGCAACAGTTTACCCTTATTACCTCTTCTCTACCCCTGAGCGTTCCGTAATTGTGTTTTAGAAAGATTAAGTTAATTTGTTTGATTTTTTTGGATCTTTTTACTAATGCCCATCACATAACTTAGAAACAAATTATCATAGTTTGAATGCATCTGATCCATCCCATTGACAGATGAAAGATTCATCTGTTTCTCTCCATCATATATTATAATTATCAGTGAAGCAGGTTTCTAATAATATTAATAAATAAAGAAATTTCAAATTTTTTTATAAAACAAAACGCCGGTAGCATGAAAAATATTATTATTATTTAGAAAAATATTGCAGTTATTTAAGAAAATATGACAGTGATACAAAAAGATAAATGTCAATGTAAATCCTTGATTTAATAATTTATTTTTAAATGACCAATTTTGTGTTAATGAAGGTGCTAACACTGGAAATGCAATGTTTAGTTTGCTTAAAAAGGTTTCAGGCAAAACTAAAAACACCAAGAAAATAATGCATAACAGTATTTTCAGACCTCGCAAAGGCATTCGGCACAGTCTCTCATGATATCCTTTCAGATCTATTTAAGTGCATTGGGTTGCGAGGGACTATGTGAAATATAATCCATAGTTATCTCACAGTGCGGAAACAAAAATAGAAGAAACTCGGTCCCAAAAAATTAACATCCGAATTCCACAAGGAATATGTATTATTCATCTGTGTAAAGTTTTGTTTGTAAAATGAATCCGCCACAAAACAACACTATTGCGGCGTTTCGATTGTTCTTCTACAATCATTTTCAAGCGCTTCAATCATCAAATTTTCCAATTATTCTTTTACTAATACTGCTTTATATTTTAAATAACAAACATAATATTACTGGCAAATTAGTGATTTTTTCTTTTTCTAGGAAAAACGCAATGGTTTCTTAATAAAAAAAATTTCCTTAATAGTGGCGTAATACCCAGTTAAGGTTTTTTTTGTAGAATAAATCTGCCACAAACAATAATCTGCATTACCAGGGTTGGATGGGACAGGCGGGCAACCGGGCAAATGCCCGGTGTGCCGGTACCATGTAGAGTCGGTTGCGCCGCAGGCCCGATGTAACTATTCCAAATTATTAATATTTATTTTTGTATATTTGACAAACGAACTAATTAAAACATTGAACATTTAAATTAAAAAAATCTATATGTAGTAACTCCAGGCGTGGGTTACTCGTTTGATTGTTACAGTTACTTTTATACTAAAATAAGTATAATGTATCAAGGAGAAAATGTGATAATGGCAATAACTTATTAATATCTTTTTACAATACCAATATCCAGAAGAAAAAATCGGGAGATTAAAAAAATTTAATAAAAATAATGTCCAATTTTTTTCTTATTTGTGTTGCTGTTGTGAAATCTCTTTTAAAACACTTTGTTGACTATTTTGGTGGTGATTGATCCCCCTGATCTCCCGCTTTGATACGGCCTTGCCAATACCTCATATCTTAGTTGCGAAAGATCATTTTTGGTGCTAAAATAAATCGTCGATTAACCCAATTGGACCCAATACCGATTGAAAAATCGGTATTGAGTCCATTTCAAATTAAGGAAATCATAGATAAAATTACAGCATGCACTTCATTATTAAAAAAGTGGTTACCATATGAAAAATTAACACACCAGCTGTGCCCCGGTAGTTAAAAGGCCGAAAGTGACAAAAGTGTGGTTCAGAAAAAAACGACTTCACAGTTTTAATTGTTCATAAGGCAGGCAGTACTACAGTTACTGCTATTTGTTTTTTTTTTACTTTATTACATAGGACATGATGGAAAATCGGTAGAGATCAAAAACCTAAATTGGTGCTGTTGTATGTTGATTTTTTTTTTTTTTTTGAGTTTTCATTTTGTAAAAAAATTAGATATTAATTATGCTAATACGTACTTAGTGTTTAATATAGGCATACAGAATGTAAAACTTTACAAACATATCCAGAGCAGTATCACAGATATTAATAAAAATGGAGATTTTCTGAAAGTCTTTAAACACCTTGTATCTCGCAATTTAGGATGTTTAGGACATGCATACATATGTTTATGTGAAGTTTTTTTTCGCAAAATGCAAATTACATCATTTAAAATTAGCATGTTATTTAAAAACAAACCGTCCATAATATTGCCGGTTTGTTTGAGCCCATCCAACCCTGTGCATTACCACCACAAGATTACTGAAATATGTAATATATTTTATAATCTTTGACTTTGAGTAGCCGCAGCTCTGAGTTACCAAATTCGTTGCCAACATTCGTTTTTACCTTCCATAGGAAGATATTGTGTGGCAGTGGCACCTCGTGACTTTCGCAATTGGTAAAGCAGGATTTCCCTTACCCCATTTTTTATACACACATATAAAAAATAAAAATATAATAATATGCTGTCAGGTAGGTAGTCGGTTTACGATAATGCAATTGCAAGTTAAATTAAATTTTACTGCTTACATGAGACGGCTTTTCAGAGTTCAAAAAGTCTTTTTTGTCATCGTCGTGCGACCCCGAAAACACAGGAAACATTGTGCAAAATAATTAAAATAAAAACTTAATCAGAACCGAATAGAAACAATCCGCCGGTAACCGGACACTATTTTAATAATGTACTCAGGTCCAACACCTGATTCTTTGCCCTACGAAATCAACAAGACGCTAGCGCTACCAAGTCCACTTCTAATCCCTGGCTACGCATGCGTAGATCTACCAATATTATTTACCTCATGTATTAAAATCGATGTACAGGGTGATTTTCACTTGAATGACTCTAACCACATGAAAATAGAAAGTTTCAAAAACCTAACCTAACGAAACCTAATCAGATCTAACCGAACCGAACCAAAGCAAACTAAACCAATATTTTTTTTCAAAAAAAAAACTTTCCTGACTTCCTACCTGGGATGCTAGAGGATGTGAATCCGAACCGGACCGTACCGTACCGAACCTATCCAAACCTAACCCTACCCAACTAAACCTAATTAGCAGTACGTGTTGTAGTTTAGTTTGGTTAGGTTAGGTTTGGTTCAGTTTAGTTAGGTTCGGTTCGGTTCGGATTCACATCCTCTAGGATCCCGGGCAGGAAGTCAGGAAAGTTTTTTTTTTGAAAAAAATTATTGGTTCAGTTTCCTTCGGTTCGGTTAGATTTGATTAGGTTTTGTTAGGTTAGGTTTTTGAAACTTTCTATTTTCATGTGGTTAGAATCATTCAAGTGAAAATCACCCTGTATGCATCTATTCTAAGACATGAGGTAAATAATATTGGTAGATCTGCGCTTGCGAAGCCAGGGATTGAAAGTGGACTTGGTAGCGCTAGCGTCTTGTTACGAAATCATGCGACGTTGTCATGGCAACCAACGGTTGCCTTCGCCCCGCGGCGTATCGAGCAGACACAGGCGAACGAAAAACAAAAATTTCTTCAACAATGCTTGTCTGTACGTTGGGCTCGTACAGAATCCGCGGCGGGAACGCTCACGGTTATTTATGAGTTAATAGGTAATAAGGTGACCAACCGCTCGTTCGGTTTTGCTGACGTGGCGCGGCTCCGATTTTTAATTTTTTGTCTTGTCTTAGATTCTTAGATTATTATATTTACTCTGGAAAAAAGAGGTGAAGCAGCGCTTTACTGCGTCAATTCAATTCGAACTTAAGAGCTCTTTTGTACGTGGGATTTAATTCGAACTTAACCGCTCTTTTGTCCTACTATACAATACAATTCAAAACTCAAATTTTATGTAAAATGACATTGCTTTGATGATTAATTTATTGTTTCAGAAATATAGGCTTGCATCTTAACAGATAAAGCGCGTTTGTGTAATAAAACAGCTATTTTCGGTTAAAAGCGGTGCACGGAATTATTGGTGGAAATTAAATTGTATAGCAGAGGGTGCAATTAAACGTAATGATGGCTGTTTGCATAAAATTTCTAAATTATAGTATCTATTATTTTGTGAACCCCGATTAATTTTAACGTAAGATATAAAAGCCGGTTAAGTATTACCATAGCAGGTTTGATGTCAAATAGTTAGTTTAGCTATTAGGGGTTTGAAAAGTGTATAATTTGCACGACGCGCGCTGTAATCGGGCTAGGTGCAGTTTTTCTCTACTCGCGCAAAAGCAATGTTTTTACGACTGGGCTGGGCTATTAATTTAAGAAAAGTTTTTATCATTACAAAAACATTTATGTAAAAAAAGCCAATTACACGAAAATGGTTTTCCAGAAAATTAATTGAGATAAAAGTATAACCAAGTTCTCCAATATACATTTCAAAATGAAGGGTTTTTACTAGTTTGGAAAAGTTTGCTAGTTAAACTTTGCACTTACAGCCAAACTTGTTTATGTTCTATTGAGCACTGTGCCTAAAAGTCAATTTGCAGCCATAATAGCCAAATTTAAGAAAACTTTTTAAAACTAGTAAAAACCTTTATTTTGAAATTTATATTGGAGAACTTGGCTATACTTTTACCTAAATTATTTTGGCTTTTTTTTACATGAAATATTTTGGCAACGATTTAACTTCCTTTTTAAAGTAATTAAAATATACGTAATATGCTCAAAACTTTTGCGATGCCTTAGCTTTTACCTTTTAAAAATAATAAATTTCAATTTCTATCAATCTGATTGGAAGGGGGGGGGGGAAGGCTTGGAGTGTCTTTTTAAGAACTTGTCTATAATTTCTGTTAGTTTGGCAAATCCCAGCTTTGTATAATTTCTGGAAGAAAAAAGGTAATACAGCAGTATAAGCGAACTTGGAGGGGCAATGCCGTGCCTCCAGATTAGGCTTTGGAACAGAATAGCGATGTACAAAATAGCGGGTACTAAAATAGCGCCATCGACATAGCCACAATCAAAATAGCGATGTAATGAAAGATCGAAATTGCGATGTAACAAAATAGCGATTTAACAAAATAGCGACTATCAAAATAGCGATGTAACAAAACCGCGATGTAATAAAATAGCAACTCAGCATATTTAAAGCATATAAAAAAAACTTTTTGACTTTTTGCCTGGAATCCTAGAGGGTGTAAATCCGAACCGAACCGAATTCGGTTCGGTGCTGTTTGAACCGAATTCGGTTCGGTTCAGCTTGAACCGAATTGGGTCCGGTTCAGCTTGAATCGAATTCGGTTCGGTTCAGTTCGTTTCGGTTTGGATTCACACCCTCTGGGATCCCGGAAAAGAAGTTGGATTTACACCCCCTAGGATCCCAGGAAAGAAGTGACGTGCTATTTTCTATTTTGATACGTCGCTATTTCGATACATCGCTATTTTGACTGTCGCTATTTTGGTTGTCGCTATTTTAAAAGTCGCTGTTTTGATACATCGCTATTTTGATATGTCGCTGTTTTGTTACAAACACTATTTTGATACATCGCTATTTTGATAGTCGCTATTTTGATAGTCACTATTTCATTACTCGCCATTTCGTACGTCGCAATTTTGAACATCGCTATTTTGTTCTGGACCCCTCAGATTACCTTCTTTAATACTATTATCAGAAACGAGTATTATTATCTTATTCAATAATAATCTGTATATTGATTTTCCTAACTCATGTTTAAACACTAAATTGACTTTAAGCAACCAGGGGGTCGATTTTGACCACAACTTGTTAAATCTCATATTGGAGATTTAACATACGTACAATCTCTAGTAGTCAGCTTGGCCATGGAAATTTTAAAACTTGAATTGTGGCTAAAATACAGACTTTTATTTACTTTTTTCTATGTTTTTACATACCTTTATAAATTTTCCTATATAATTTGGCCTCACAAGTTTCCCTTTATCAATATTTTCCGAATTTTTCGCGATTTTCCGTGATTGTATTTCATTGTTTTTACTTTAGAACTGTCACTTCTCTGATTTAACAAACACAGGGTAGGATTTATTATTTTTTAATTATAAATTTACCTATACTTTATTATTATTAAATTAATAGCAACTTCACGCAATTTTTTCCAATTTTTTTTATTTGTTTGATTATAACTTTTTTCAAACTTTTCCAACTAGGTGGTTAGTATACAATTCAACTTTTTTTTAATTAAAAAAAATACATAAAATGGCGAATCCGAAATGGCGGATTTTTCCATTTATGACCCGATTTGCATCAAACTCGGAACTTTGAGATCTTTCAGGTCGCTGATTACTATTTTTTACTTAAATTTTTAAAAATCAAAATGGCGGATCCAAAATGGCGGACTTTCCCATTTATAAACCAATATGCATCAAACTCGGAACTTTGGGATGTTTAAGGTCGCTGATTATTATTTTTAACTTAAATTAATAAAAATCAAAATACCGGATCCAAAATGGCGGACTTTTCCATTTCCGAACCAATATCCATCAAATTCGAAACTTTGAAGTGTTCCAGGTCGCTGATTATGATCTCTAACTTAAACTTTAAAAAAATCAAAATGGCGGATCGAAAATGGCGGACTTTCCCATTTATGAACCAATATGCATCAAACTCGGAACTTTGGGGTGTTTAAGGTCGCTGATTATTATTTTTAACTTAAATTTATACAAATCAAAATAGCGGATCCAAAATGGTGGACTTTCCCATTTATGAACCAATATCCATTAAATTCGAAACTTTGGCGTGTTCCAGGTCGCTGATTATTATTTTTTACTTAAATTTTTAAAAATCAAAATGGCGGATCCAAAATGGCGGACTTTCCCATTTATGAACCAATATGCATCAAACTCGAAACTTTGGGGTTTTTAAGGTCGCTGATTATTATTTTTAACTTAAATTTATAAAAATCAAAATAGCGGATCCAAAATGGCGGAGTTTCCCATTTATGAATCAATATCCATCAAATTCGAAATTTTGGAGTGTTCCAGGTCGCTGATTAAGATTTCTACCTTAAACTTTAAAAAAATCAAAATGACGGATCCAAAATGGCGGACTTTCCCATTTATGAACCATTATGCATCAAACTCGTAGCTTTGGAGTTCACCAGGTCGCTGATTATGATCAAACTAGGAACTTTGGGGTGTTTAAGGTCGCTGATTATTATTTTTAACTTAAATTTATGCATATCAAAATAGCGGATCCAAAATGGTGAACTTTCCCATTTATGAACCAATATCCATCAAATTCGAAACTTTGGAGTGTTCCAGGTCACTGGTTATGATTTCTATCTCAAACTTTAAAAAAATTAAAATTGCAGATCCAAAATGGCGGACTTTCCCATTTATGAACCAATATGCATCAAACTCGGAACTTTGGGGTGTTTAAGGTCGCTGATTATTAGTTTTAACTTAAATTTATAAAAATCAAAATAGCGGATCCAAAGTGGCGGACTTTCCCATTTATGAACCAATATTCATCCAATTCGAAACTTTAGAGTGTTCCAGGTTGCTGATTATGATTTATATCTCAAACTTTAAAAAAATCAAAATCGCGGATCCAAAATGGCGGACTTTCTCATTTGGCGGACTTTCTCATTATGCATCAAATTCGGAACTTTGGGGTGTTTCAGCTCGGTGAATGTGATTTCTAACTTAAACTTAAAAAAAAATCAAAATGGCGGATTTTCCCATTTTTGAACCAATATGCATTAAATTCGGAACTTTGGGTTGTTTCAGGTCTCTGATTATGAGTTCTAACTTAAAGTTAAAAACAAATCAAAATGGCGAATCCACAATGGCAAGGTTTCATTCTTGTGCAGTTTAGGTAAAACTGCAGTAAGTACGCTTTTTATTTTTTTTAATTTAAGTTAAAAATAATAATCAGCGACCTGAAAGATCTCAAAGTTCCGAGTTTGATGCAAATCGGTTCATAAATGGGAAAGTCCGCCATTTTGGATCCGCCATTTTGATTTTTTTAAAGTTTAAGTTAGAACTCATAATCAGCGACCTGGAACGCTTCAAAGTTTCGAATTTGATGGATGTTGGTTCATAAATGGGATTGTCCGCCATTTTGGATCCGCTATTTTGATTTTTTATAAATTTAAGTTAAAAATAGTAATCAGCGACCTTAAACACCCCAAAGTTCCGAGTTTGATGCATATTGGTTCATAAATGGGAAAGTCCGCCATTTTGGATCCGCCATTTTGATTTTTTTAAAGTTTTAGTTGGAAATCATAATCAGCGACCTGGAACACTCCAAAGTTTCGAATTTGATGGATATTGGTTCATAAATGGGAAAGTCCGCCATTTTGAATCCGCTATTTTGATTTTTATAAATTTAAGTTAAAAATAATAATCAGCGACCTTAAACACCCCAAAGTTCCGAGTTTGATGCATATTGGTTCATAAATGGGAAAGTCCGCCATTTTGGATCCGCCATTTTGATTTTTATAAATTTAAGTTAAAAATAATAATCAGCGACCTAAAAGATCTCAAAATTCCAAGTTTGATGCAAATCGGTTTATAATAAATAAGAAAGTGCGCCATTGTGGGACCGCCATTTTGATTTTTTTTAATGTTTAAGTTAGAAATCATATTCAGCGACCTGAAACACCGCAAAGTTTCGAATTTGATGCATATTGGTTCATAAATGGGAAAGTCCGCCATTTTGATTTTTATAAATTTAAGTCAAAAATAATAATCAGCGACCTGAAAAATCTCAAAGTTCCGAGTTTGATGCAAATTGGTTCATAAATGGGAAAATCCGCCATTTCGGATTCGCCATTTTATGTATTTTTTTAATAAAGTTGAATTGTATACTAACCACCTAGTTGGAAAAGTTTGAAAAAAGTTATAATCAAACAAATAAAAAAAAATAGGAAAAAATTGCGTGAAGTTGCTATTAATTTAATAATAATAAAATATAGGTAAATTTAAAATTAAAAAATAATAAATCCTACCCTGTGTTTGTTAAATCAGAAAAGTGACAGTTCTAAAGTAAAAACAATGAAATACAATCACGGAAAATCGCGAAAAATTAGGAAAATAGTGATAGAAGGAAACTTGTTGGGCCAAATTATATGGGAAAATCCATAAAGGTATGTAAAAACATAGAAAAAGGTAAATAAAAGTCTGTATTTTAGCCACAATTCAATTTTTAAAATTTCCATGGCCAAGTTGACTACTAGAGATTGTACTAGAGATTGTACCGCTGTTAAATCTCGAATGAGAGATTTAACAAGTTGTGGTCAAAATCGACCCCCTGGCCTAAATAGTGTCAACTAAACTTCTAATTGAAATATAAATCCGCTTGGTTTTATTATACTATTTGTCTCGTTGCTAGATACTATTAAGGTAATGAGAGGTTTTGGGAGTTGCTTGAATAATAATGGATTACCATTAAACCTAAATATTTAAAATTTTAATTTAGTAAGTAGAAACGTTTTGAAAAATGTATGATTTTTTTTGATACATTTTAAATACTTAGGACCACAAAATTGACGAAATTATAATCATAGAAAAGACCTGGTATAAACTTACTGCCTACTGCCTTATCGTACCAGGCGTACTTTAAATCTAATTTCAAACAAATTATTAACAAATTAATTATTCATAGCTTTTAGTGATTTCAAACGATCCTATGTCAATATAGAAGCTCGCTCCGCGTTTGCAAAAAAGTTTTTCAAAAAAATTACTGAATCAATATTAGCTATAATTAGACTAAAGCTGGGTTTATACAGAAACATAGCAAGACATTAGACACAGCATGACAAAACATAACAGAGATGAGCTTATGACGAACCCTGTTGGTGTTTATAAAGAAAAATAGCATGGCATAACATAACATAAGACATAGTTGCCCAACATTTATCGTTTTAGTTCATCATCATCATTATTTATGATTTTTCTCCATAACCCTACTTTTTATTGCGTTTGGATGGTTTAGATGTTTTTTTTTGTGTAAGAAAAAGATAAGCGAAATATCGGATATTTAATATTTAGGTACATATAGTTGGTTGGCTGTTCGTTAATGTTGCAGTTAATTGGGGCTCAGTCCTAATATATGTTGTGATGACCCCTTGGTTACTTTCGTAGTTGCTGTTATTTATTTCTTTTAGATGGATGAAAAATCCTTATCTTTTTTTGTTGTCCAAAGCAGGAAAGCCCTGTATCAGCTCAAAGTTCCAAAATTGCATACACAAAAGTCAAACTGTTATTGGAGTCAAGCTATTCTGTTATGTCATGATATATTTTTTGTATAAACAGCCATTTTGTTATGTTATGTCATGCTATGTCTTATGTTATGCTATGTTTCTGTATAAACCCAGCTTAACTTGACTAACGGGCAAGGTTCTTTTGAATATTTTGACAGCAATCTAAATCATCGCTTTATTCACAGCCCTGTAAAAACTAAAAAAAAAGGATCTAGGACGGATTTGATATCTTCTTAGCTAGCCTATTAGCACACTCAACAGTTTTTTATAAATATCTCAGAAACGAAAGCTTCTACAAAGTTTTTGGTTAAAACACAAATTATTAATGCTTCATTAAGAAGTTAGTATATTTTTAAATTTAATTAAAAAAAACTTTCATAAGTATTAATGGAATTTAACCAAAATCTAATTACCTGGTTACAGTGTTGAACACTATTTTACCTTAAAATTTCACGAAACTCGGTTTAGCGGTTCAGAAGCTATTGTGTTACGGGCAGGCATACACACACACAGAGACAGACGTCACGACGATATTGCTAAGATAGCTCCAAATACACCCAAATGCCCATTTTGGGCTTTATTTCGAAAAAAAAATTGTCAACAATAATACCTTCTCTAGCCATTGCTACGCGGGCTAGGAAGGTGAACTAGCCATTGCTACGCGGGCGAGGAACTTAAAAAAGTAACAACCACTAAAAACACAAAATACATAAAAAGTTTTAAAAATGATAACTAGTTTCCAATTTATGATTGATTGATATAAGTTGTTGAATTTTTTTTTAATCAATTAAGTAAATAGCATTAATAAAAGAGTATAAAGATTAGTAAATACCAAAAACATACATAATACATTAAAAGATATTTAAAATTTAAAAAAATAAATGGATCCATGGCGGATCTGATACATTCCTAGCTAGCCTATTAGCACAATTTAGGTAAAGCCATGATATATCAGCCTTGAAAAAGTTTTTTATAAATAACTCAGAAAATAAGGCCCTTACAAAGTTTTTGGTTATAATAGAAATTATTGCTCAAAATGTAGTCTACTAGACGGCCTGCGCACTGATAGTTCGGTAAGCATTCCCGAGATGGCACTAATTCCATAATTTTTACAGTTTTTTTCACAAAAAATACCCGCGCTGTTGCTTCCTCTCAGTATAATTTTTTTATACCGTCAAACTTTTCAAATTTATCAATTTTTTATATTTGTCACTTTTCTCTGTCATTCATAAATGTTTGTTTTTTTTTTTAATTATTGCGTATTTTAAATAAAATCTTTATTTGAAAATGGCTATTCATAGATTCCCAAGATATTTTCATGTAAGTAAAAATATATATTTATATAAGCATTGCCTTTAGTATGTATACAGAAAGATTTATTATGAAAAACACTTTAATTACTTTTAGCTCCGCCAAAAATGGGAGAATGCCGTTGGACATGAAAACGCCTATCGAACATGTCAGCCCATATTTCACCTATCTAAAACTCTACTTCGGAATGAGCTACGAAACTCAAACTTTGCACAGTCATAGATCTTTATAGATTTAACAATCCCTCTAGGTTTTTTAAGTTTCATAGACTTCCACTCACTCACTCATGTATAAATCATGTAAATTTCTATGTACTTCCAGACATGTTACAAAGCTGAAATTTGGCAGACTGATAGAAATTGTGACCAAACCCTTAGATTGTAAAAAATCAAAAAACCCCAAAGATCTAATTCACTCTCCTCCCCCATACATGTAAAGTTATGTAAAAGTAACATTGCCCACTTCCAGAGGCGCTAGAGAGCTGAGCTTTGGCAGACTGATAGGAAATATGATAAAACTATAGGAAAAAATTTAAAAACCACAAAATTTTAATTTGCTTTCCTCACGGGAAATGTAAAATTATGTAAAAGTAACATTGCCCACTTCCAGAAACGCTAGAAAGCTGAGCTTTGGAAGGCCCAAAACTATAAAAGAAAATTAAAAAACCCCAAAGTTTAATTAACTTCTCTCCCCTATAAATGTAAAGTTATGTAAAAGTAACATTCTCCACTTCCATAAACGTTAGCTTTGGAAGGCCGATAGAAACTATGATAAAACTATAAAAGAAATTAAAAAACCCCAAAGTTTAATTAACTTCTCTCCCCTATAAATGTAAAGTTATGTAAAAGTAACATTCTCCACTTCCAGAAACGTTAGCTTTGGAAGGCCGATAGAAACTATGACAAAACTATAAAAGAAAGTTAAAAAAACCAAATTTTAATTTACTTTCCTCCCCTATAAATGTAAAGTTATGTAAAAATAACATTGCCTACTTCCAGGAACACTAGAGAGCTGAGCTTTAGAAGGCTGATAGAAACTATGATAAAACTATAGGAAAATATAAAAAAAACTCAAAATTTTTAATTAGGTATTACTAAAGTTTTGAACAATATTCCGCATATTTTACTGCCTACTTTAAAACTTAAATATTATCCAAATCCTTTAAAAAGGATGAAATCATAACAAAAAGATTTCATGAAAAAAAAAAGCCAAGTACGCGGAAGTGGTATTCCGTAAAAAGTTCTCCAATACAAATTTCAAAATGAAAGGTTCTTACTAGTTTGGAAATCTTTTTTTAAACTTGGATATTACGGCTGCAAATGACTCTTAGGCGCAGTGCTAAATTGAACATAAAAAAGTTTGGCTGGAAGAGCATAGTTTAAAAAAAACATTTCCAAACTAGTAAGAACCTTTCATTTTCAAATTTGTATTGGAGAACTTGGCTTTACTTTTATCTCAATTCTTTTTACGAAATACCACTTTCGCGTACTTGGCTTTTTTTACATGAAATGTTTTTGTTATGACATAGATATCCATAAAATATTTAAATTAAGGTGAAATTATTGAACTAAATAAAAAAAAACTGTGATTGAGATACCGACAGTCAGATAATTTTGTTAAACATTCCTTAAATGACTAGCATGTGCCTAAATTAACATTGATTTATTATATAAAATATGTTACAGTTTAAAAAAATCCTGGTGGAATACTGAACATAGCTAAATAAAAAATAAATGTGTAGTTATTGGGTTGTTTTTTTATGTATTTCGTTGAAATGATTATCTAAAATATTTTAAAGACTTTTCAATACAAATATCTAGTAGTTAAGACATTTTGGATTCATTTCACCAAAATGATTTCCTAAAATATTTAAAATAATTTTTAATATAATCCAAAGATTATGGAATATAAGTAATCTTTAAGTTATGATAAAAATATTTTTGAATCACTTAGTATTTTTAAATAAAATTAAATATATCACCCGTGCGCGATTTTCGAAAATGTTTGAAGCGCCATCTTTGGACTGCTTACCCGAACTTATGTACGTTCGACACACTGTATATAATAATAATATAATTTTGAGTGGCCCATCTTAATAATATATATTATAATCTATAATCTTTGGTCTACTATATTCCGAAAACCGCATATGTATGCTATGCTCCGTTAAAAAGTAAGCATTAATAAAAAAAAATATTGTCAAAAAACGTCAAATAACAATAATAGATTTTGAGCAAAATCTAATCAGCTTGTGAGAGTGTCGAATGCTATTTTACTTGAAAACTTAATTAAAATTGGTTTAGCGGTTTAAGAGCTATCGTGGTACGGACAAAAATATACAAACCCACACACACAGACAGACATTACGTCAAAATACACCCAAATAACACAATCATAACAAGAACATTTCATATAAAAAAAGCCAAGTACGCGAAAATGGAATTCCGTAAAAAGAATTGAGATAAAAGTAAAGCCAAGTTCTCCAATACAAATTTCAAAATAAGAGGTTCTTACTAGTTTTTTTAAACTTAATTTTTTGAAAAATTAGAGTTTTGCGGTTTTTTATTTTTTTCCAGGGGTTTGGTCATAATTTCTATCAGTCTGCCAAATTTCAACTTTGTATCATGTCTGGATGTAGTAGAATTTTGATGATCTATACATGAGTGAGTAAGTCAGTGAGTGGCAATTTCGACGTTTTTGCTGTGCGGGCTAGGAAGGTATTAATCTGAGAAACCAGCATAGAATCGTTTTTGAATAATATGGCTTCAATTAGGTCGTAATCAATATTAAAATCGTATATTTATCAAAGTATTATTTAATTTTTTCCTGGTCCTTAATTTCTATTGATAAGGCAAAACAGACGCCTGGTTTGTTAACGAAGAAATAATAGCAATTTTTTAGTGTTATTTAAAGTTAAGAACCATCTTGATTTATTTTAAATAGCTCATTTTTCTTTGTCCAATATTGCAAGAAAATGCGTGTGGCGACTGAATATCCTTGAATGTGGATGTGTCTAAAAATACCCCGGATGTGCCATTCAAAGCAATACTGAACATTGGACTTCCTTAATTTGGATGTAATATTCTCAAAAGTATTTTAAAATAATTATTTTTACTGTTTAAGAGTGTTTAACAGTGCAGATGATTAGATTATTATTAGTGCACAGCAAATATTTATTTACTTATGGCGAAAACTTCAATTTAGCAAATTTTTTAAGCAAAAGACAACAAGGCAAAATATTTAAATATCAGTCTTACAAAATTATCACTCAAAATATATATGTATATTAGTCCGGTCAATGAATGGCCATTCAGGGGTTCTAGACGGCATGGAGGGGGGGAGAATTTTTCTCTTCGGGAATATGTTAAGGGTAGTTAGGACGTTAACATATCAAACATCCCCACCCCTAGTACAGTGGCGGAGGGGGGTGAAAAGGTGCAATTTTTCGGATTTTTGCCTATAACTCGATTACGGCGCGTTGTACAAAAAAAATGTTTTTTTTAAATATAAAGAGCATTGAATTCCCTACAATAAAGTTATACATACCTTATCTCTAAGTGTAACAGTTTTTAGGATAGTGGCCACCAGAAACCGTTAATTTTTGAAAAACACATTTTTGCCCCTTATTTTTTATCAAACTTGTTCATCTAACACTTTTGTTTTTAATTTTAGAAGAAATTTATCAATATATGCGCTGTATACCAATCAATTTACACTGAAAATGTGTAGCATTTGCTAATTTATCTATAACATATCAAAAGATACAGCAATTTGACATTTTTAACCAGATTTTCACAAATACAAACTATGGTATGGTTTTTGAGTGACCATCCTTAAATTACGTAACGCACAAAGGGGAGAGGGGGGGTTTGGCCTTGTGTTACAAACAATGATTTTAAACGTGTTTTTTCTGGCTAATGCGGTACGAGGGGGGGTTAAAATTCTTGAGTTTTTGCGTTACGTAATTGAAGAACGTTCCCTGATGAGATATTTTAACTGCATAAAGTTTTGAGAAGAATTTCAATTACTACACCAACTTTACCAACCAACCAAAAAAACTGATCTAACCGACCAACCTTTGTAATGGATAAGTCAAATTCATCAAGTCATATTATTTTGGCAAGTTTTGCACTTTTGTTATCTTAAAGCATTGAATTAATTCAATTTAATTCTTGTTGTTTTTGATAGATATAACGTTATAAAAATGGCTGCAAAACAAAAAAGTCGCTATTGTATGAAAAAAATTAGTTTATTTTACTTTTGATAATCTGAATTAGTGGAAGTCACTAATTTCTATCCAATTCAAAAAAAAAGATTGTCTTATAAAGTTACTAAAAAGACTTTAATAAACTAGAATCACAAAGTTGCAAACATCACAGGATATTGTGAGCACTGCAAATCCAAACTCCATGCAGCCATAATTGTAGAAGATAGATTTTGCGGTAATCTCGGTCGCAAATACTCCACCCGACCACAATATTTTGTTTATAAATCCTGTCAGGGAAGAAGTAGAAACTCATGTATATTCAATCTACGAAATGCAGCAGCTAAGACTAAAAGAAACATTGTTCCTGCATGCTTTTACTGTTGCGATTAAACCTCGAAGGCATTTGAAGGGGTCAGCTAGGATTTATAAAGCTTTATCAAAACTAGCCTTAACTCCAATAACCAGCTAAATTGTTTTACAATCCCCGCTCTTTGCATGCTGAAGTAAAACTTGCTTAACAGGAATACCTGCTAAAATGGTATAACTCCCCGGCCTATGAAATTTCCCTAAATTTCTACACATTTTATTTATAAAATCAGAGGCAAATATGAAACTGCTGACCTAAAAAAATGTGCAGCAGGAACCCAAGAAAACAAGAAAAACAATACATTATTATTATATACAAATATTATTCTGATACATTGTCGCATCTCCCAAGTGTGATAACAACAAAACAATAATAACTTAGAAGATATTATCAACTACTTACAGCTTCGCTTAGCAAATTAGTTAGCTCCAGAAATATAGGGTTGGGAATCTAAAGCAAACTGTATATATCCAGCCTTCACCAAATATTCAGTGGCAGCAAAAAAATGTTTACAAATAACTTTTTGTAGATGCGTAACTGACTACAGCAACATCAAATGTAACTGCAAAAATATGTCCATTACATTGTGGCATTATTTATGCCACAATCAGTCAGAATTTTTTTTAAAGGGTGTGTCCATTTTAATCAATCATAAAAAAGATAAAGAAGTCGAGCATGAAATTCAAAAAAGCAAGAAGAACAAAATAATTATAATAACATTAATTATGAACATTTTTACATTACCTCTATCCAAGTATTAGTACGTACAGTATTGCATCAGATTTTGTAGGTATAGTAAATACAATATGTTAAGAATGCTTTTAGAAGGCTAACTGATATAAATCAATCCAAAATTTTTTCTCATTATACGTAACTCATAAAAACTATCAATGACTAGTTATTCAGTATTTTAGCTGGCTCAATAAAGTTATCTCTTAATAATAATAATAATAATAATAATAATAATAATAATAATAATAATAATAATAATAATAATAATAATAATAATAATAATAATAATAATAATAATAATAATAATAATAATAATAATAATAATAATAATAATAATAATAATAATAATAATAATAATAATAATAATAATAATAATAATAATAATAATAATAATAATAATAATAATAATAATAATAATAATAATAATAATAATAATAATAATAATAATAATAATAATAATAATAATAATAATAATAATAATAATAATAATAATAATAATAATAATAATAATAATAATAATAATAATAATAATAATAATAATAATAATAATAATAATAATAATAATAATAATAATAATAATAATAATAATAATAATAATAATAATAATAATAATAATAATAATAATAATAATAATAATAATAATAATAATAATAATAATAATAATAATAATAATAATAATAATAATAATAATAATAATAATAATAATAATAATAATAATAATAATAATAATAATAATAATAATAATAATAATAATAATAATAATAATAATAATAATAATAATAATAATAATAATAATAATAATAATAATAATAATAATAATAATAATAATAATAATAATAATAATAATAATAATAATAATAATAATAATAATAATAATAATAATAATAATAATAATAATAATAATAATAATAATAATAATAATAATAATAATAATAATAATAATAATAATAATAATAATAATAATAATAATAATAATAATAATAATAATAATAATAATAATAATAATAATAATAATAATAATAATAATAATAATAATAATAATAATAATAATAATAATAATAATAATAATAATAATAATAATAATAATAATAATAATAATAATAATAATAATAATAATAATAATAATAATAATAATAATAATAATAATAATAATAATAATAATAATAATAATAATAATAATAATAATAATAATAATAATAATAATAATAATAATAATAATAATAATAATAATAATAATAATAATAATAATAATAATAATAATAATAATAATAATAATACTTCATAAGTCAGAACGTTTTTATTTTCAAATAATACTTATTGCTTTTAATTTACCTCGTCCTAGTGCCCTTGAAGTCGATTGTTTGACCGAAGTCTCATAATGATGATAATGACGATGACGATGATGATGATGATGAAGATGATAGTAAAAGCAATTATCCAGTTTTCTGTCCAAAATCAGGAATATCAGCTTAAAACTAAACTTTTAATTTATGATCACATATTTAAAGCTAAATAAACAAATAATTAAAATTGAATCCCCTAGATTGTCGCTTTGTCCGATTTTTTTCTAAAATTAAAAACAAAAGTGTTAGATGAACAAGTGTGATAAAAAATATTAGGCAAAAATATAATTTTCAAAAATTAACGGTTTTTGGTTGCCAATATCTCAAAATCTGTTAGACTTAAAGGTCAAGTTAGCACAACCATTTTGTAGGGATTTTAATGCTCTTTAATTTTTAACCTGATATTTTTTTTGTACAACGCGCCGTAATCGAGTTATAGACAAGAAACTGAAAAATTGCACCTTTTGACCCTCCTCCGCCACTGAAGCGGGACGGCTAGGGGTGGGGACTTTTGATATGTTAATGTCCTAAGTACCCTAAAACTATTCCATGATAGAGAAATTCTCCCCCCCTCCATGCACTCTACAACCCTCTCGTTGACTGAACTATATGTCATAGGGATACCGATTCGGTTCTAAAAATGTTTACATTACTAAAATTTTAAGGATGACGATGGATGATAGTCATAGTTATAAACTAGGTTAGATTAGATGTCATAATTAATCAAATATTTTGACAATCTAGTACAAACAAACAACACATTTTTGCCAAAAACTCAAGTGGGCTAGTTTAGTGGGCTAGTTTTCCAATAGCAGCAAGAAGAATAAAAAAATAGAGTAAATACCAAAGCCCATTTTTTCTTCAAAAACCAGGAGGTAACGTTTCGTCTTGTTATAAATAAAAATAGATCTGTGGTAGAAAATACCGATAATCCCGAAGAAGAGTTAGCCATAATAAAGGATGGATCACATAATGCTAGTATAAACTAGAGACATATTTGGATTAGAGTCCCTGTATGTTGACATATTAGGATATATATAATATGGCTCTGGAACGAAATAGCTATGTACAAAATAGCGAGTATTAAAATAGCGGTATCGAAATAGCGGCACTCAAAATAGCGATGTAATGAAAGGGCGACTATCAAAACAGCGATGTAACAAAATGGCGATGTAACAAAATAGCGATTGTAACAAAATAGCGATGTAATAAAATAGCGATGTAACAAAATAGCGACTATCAAAATATGTCAACATATATCCAAATATGTCAACATACAGGGACTCTAGTATAAACCTTCCACTAATTAGATCCAGGGCAAAGATAAAAAAGACCTTCCGATATTTTTGATCCTGAATGTTGAGAATAGGGGTGGCGCTTTAGTCAGGAGGTTGATAGCTCTTATCTGATTTGGTGCCCTGCAGCGAATATTAAATGGACCACGCTTTTATAAATCCTAATAGATCCCGTCTATGAAGAACAAATTGAAACACTAAATACTTTTTTTAAATTGTCAAACATAGTTTGTTGGATTTTTTGATTTTCTTTTTCAAAAAATACAAAAACCAAGCAATTTCGCTATAGTTTTCTATAACACAACTGGCTACTGAAATAACAAGCATTTTTTTTTAATTTCTGTTGTGTTTTAGTCATAACTTTTTTTTTAATAAGATGAATTAGCGAAAAACTGCTAAGATAAGTTTGTTAAAAACTTCGACGCATTTCGCTTTCTCGTTTACAATTTCTATTAGAACAAAGATTAAACAAAAAAATGGGATATCAGTATTATCAAACGGTAAGTATTCGGGTAAAGTTTACCCTCTTTATGCATCGTAACAAGCCGTAAGAGCGAAACGGATAGGGATCCTTGCTGCTTCTAGAATATTCTCGGATCAACATTTTTAACATTTTTGCAAAAGACAGACGGTTTAATTTTAATTATAAAAATCTGTAAATGTGCTGCAAACTAGGTACAGAAAATACATTTTTGGCATCGTCAAATTTTGATATTTATAGACATTAAAAACCAACCTCTCAAAGTAAAGTTTTTCACATGGTAGACAATCTCTCAAAACGGTGTTTTGCGGAAGTGTATTATTATTATTATTATTATTATTATTATTATTATTATTATTATTATTATTATTATTATTATTATTATTATTATTATTATTATTATTATTATTATTATTATTATTATTATTATTATTATTATTATTATTATTATTATTATTATTATTATTATTATTATTATTATTATTATTATTATTATTATTATTATTATTATTATTATTATTATTATTATTATTATTATTATTATTATTATTATTATTATTATTATTATTATTATTATTATTATTATTATTATTATTATTATTATTATTATTATTATTATTATTATTATTATTATTATTATTATTATTATTATTATTATACGCTTTTATTGTCGCTTTGTTACGTACAGTTATACTTATAAAGTTACATTAAATTCTTATAACCTACGTGAACAAGTATTTGTATTTGAAAAATACGGCGCGGCGCTCCTCCACGCAACCTTTTGTTATTTGTTTAATTTAATCTTAACATATAAACTAATATTAATATCTGATACATTTTTTTCTACTTTTGTTTTTACTTGTCGGTGATATTTAAACTAAATAAATTGAGATACATGAACTATTAGAAGAAAAAAGGTAATGTATTTTAATAATATGAAATTTGAGTATATTGGTTCTATTATGCGAATTTTTAAGACTATGAATTCAATACTTAGTACTAAAAACTTAATCCGGAATGACATAATAAATATTTTTTTATTTTTTTTCTTAAATACATTTATGCAGTTGATAGTTTTTAAACAATCAGGTATTTTGTTGTAAAGTTTGGAGATGTTATAAGAAAACGTACCAAAAAAATATTTAGACTTGTTAGGGATTGCGCTACTTATTAGTTATTTATATCTTCTAATAATTTAAAATAACGTTCTTAGTATTGAAATATAAAACTACATTGACGCAACATCTTGAAATATTTTATTATTGTTATGCCTCAAAATGGTCAGAATCCTTGCCTGAAATTCCAATCGTTTTTTTCAAAAATAGCAAGAGTTGCAAGTTATTCTAGAAATAGCAATAATTGACGTCTGTGTTGTGCTAAAAACCCATTTAACTAGCTAGTCTTATGTAAGGTTACAAAGTTTATCATACAACTCACCTTAGCAATACGGCACATAGACGAAGTGCTGTGATTAGTCAAGAAAATATATCACACTACGAAAAGATGGGATATAAAAACCTAGAGATTTAAGATTCATTAGCAAGTGTAAAAACCAAAATATATACTAATAAGTGCTGTCCATATATCACCAAGGCACTTATTAAAGAAACACCAAGCTTAATTTCCTCAGAAATTTAGATAATTGTTTTAAGTTGGAGGTGACTTTAATGCAAATAATTCCTACTGGAGATCTAGACGGACAAATTCTTAAGGAAAGGAACTTTTGCAAGCTATTCGTGAATATTAATGTAAGCCGATATGACATTATTCAACAGATGCAGGAAAAATAACAGATCTAATTGATGTTTTATAGCAAAAAATATAACTTAAGGTTTAGTAGATTTAATTTCCACTCTATTACTCTAACTCTTAGTAAAGATATAATAAATAAAGAAGCTTCACTAGTTAGTAAACTGTTCAACCGGATTAGTTGTTTAAACAAAGCCTGTAACCAAAAAATAAATCCATCAGTACCTTTGCAAACGCCATAACAAATTGATAAAGAAATGGAGTATTTTGTTACAAATATTCAACAAGCAGCTTAGGAAAGCAGTCCAAAACCAAAAAGAACGTAAAAGAAATTCTATGACTCCTAATATTGGAAATATGGATATTGTGGCAGCAAAGCCGTGATTCTCGCGACAAAAAAATCTCAATTAACCTATTAACAATTTTCTTCATAAACTTTCAGATAATCCCAAGCCCCCCTCCCCCCCTGCGTAGAACAGTAATATAGTGAGGCTCAACAAAAATTAAACAGATCCGTATAGAAGTACGTATTTATCGTAAGGTTTATTAAAATATTACGATACGTCGATTTTAATTAAAGAGGGTGAATTGTACATTTTTAAAAAAATCTTCATTACTAAGCCCACACACAAAGCATTTTAAAAGACCAGATGCAATACGGATTCAACCCTTTTTGAAACAAAAATAAAAAGCCCACACAACAGCCAACATATAAAATAGTCAGACCTCATTTAAACGCCAATAAAAATGAACCCTGAAAAACGGTCAATAAAACCTATATACGACTGAAAATAAAAAATAAAAATAACAAAAAGACATAACATTGGCTTTTAGGTAAATGTGGGTATCTAAAATAAAATAAATAAGAAAAATTAGCTAATAAGTCAGTTGGGTTACACAAAAATTCTTTTAATTCATTTCTAAGACGAATGTAACCAAATTTTTTTAAATTTTTTGTGAAGTTTTTAAACAGTATTAGTAAATGCACTATAACAACAAAGCCCAATAAAAGTAATGAACCCTGCATCATTCGTGCAATGATCATTTTGCTCATCGGTTTGAAAAAGTGGAAAAATATGATTCGATACCATTTCTAATAACGTTATCTGATTTTAATTACAAAAAAATTATGTTATGTAAAATATGGCATTAGATAGGGTGATTTAAATTGGGCACCTTTAAGTGGAAAAGCGAACTTCTAGGGAAGACTAACCCCCTTTTACAAGCCCTAAATTTCAAGTCAAGATTTTTCGTAAAAACCGCATTTTGACATATCAACCCGTTTTTGCGTTACGAAGGCTTTTTAAACTCTACATTTTCGACTAGGGCTTATCTGAGGGCACGGCAGTGCCTCGCCAAGTTCGCGCGCTGTAACCATCTTTTCTGGAAACATTTCAGCCGATATTTGACCTATCTAAAACTCTACTTCGGAATGAGCTACTCAAACTTTGCACAGTCGTAGATCTCCACAGATTTAACAACCCCTCCAAATTTCATAGAATTCCATAAAGTACTAAAGTAGTTACGAAATTTCAAAAAACGTCGAAATTGCCACTCACTCACTCATGTATAGATTATCAATATTCTACTGTACTTCCAGACATGCTACAAAGCTGAAATTTGGCAGACTCATAGAACTTATGACCAAACCCCTGAAAAAAATCAAAAAACCACAAAATCTTAATATACTTTCCTCCCCTATACATTTAAAGTAATGTAAAAGTAGCATTGCCCACTTCCAGAAAGGCTAGAGAGTTGAGCTTTGGCAGACTGATAGGAACTATGATAAAACTATAGGAAAAATATTAAAACACCCCAAAATTCTAATTTACTTCCCTTCCCTATAAATGTAAAGTTAAGTAAAAGTAACATTGCCTACTTCCAGACACGCTAGAGAGCTAAGCTTTGGAAGACCGATAGTAACTATGATAAAGTTATAGAAAAAAATTAAAACACCCCAAAATTCTAATTTACTTCCTTCCCCTATAAATGTAAAGTTATGTAAAAGTAACACTGCCCACTTCCAGAAACGCTAGAGACCTGAGCATTGGAATTCTGATAGAAATTATGATAAAACCATGGGAAAAAACTTAAAAAGTCCAATGTTTTCATTTACTCTTCTCCCCTATAACTGTAAAGTTATGTAAAAGTAACATTACCCACTTCCAGAAACGCTAGAGAGCTGAGCATTGGAAGACTGATAGGAACTATGATAAAACTATAGGACAAAATTTAAAAACACGACAATTTTAATTTATTTCCCTTCCCTAAACATGTAAAGTTATGTAAAAGTAACATTGTGCACTTTCAGAAACGCTAGAGAGCTAAGCTTTGGAACGCTGATAGGAACTACGATAAAACCATGGAAAAAAATTAAAAAACCTCAAAAAAAGGCATTGCAAAGGCATTGCAAAAGTTTTGAACAATATTCCGCATATTTTACTAATTTAAAAATTAAGTATTATTCAATTCCTTTAAAAAAGAAGTGAAATCATAACAAAAACATTTCATGTAAAAAAAAGCCAATTACGCAAAAATGGCATTCTGTAAAAAGAATTGAAATAAAAGTAAAGCCAAGTTCTCCAATGCAAATTTCAAAATGAAAGGTTCTTACTAGTTTGGAAATATTTTTCTAAACTTGGCTATTACGGCTGTAAATGACTCTTAGGCACAGTGCTAAATTGAACATAAAGAAGTTTGGAGGTGCGACTTTTTAACAGTGGGCTGTAGGGACACTCGTGCTATGTATCACCGGTGACTCATATGGTAGCCAACGTGTTAATGCTTAATGCAATTGTCAAATAAAAAAAATGCTACTACTTTTAGTTTCTTAAAACGATGTATCTTTCAATCTATGCTTTATTTTTGTTTATTTTTTATATTGTTATTAATTTTCTTATTCTTAGTATTTTTTATAATTTTAATTTTTAATAAAAACTGCGTCAAAAAAGTATATGATAAAATATTAAATGAAATATAGATTTAAAAAAAATAAAAAGTACCTATAAAATAAAACACAAAAAAAGCCACAGATGCATAATTTTAAAGAAATTTTACATTGATAATGTAAAAAAATGGTTGTTCCGTAAGATAAAATATAACTTTTCTTTTCCTCGGAAACTAACCGTTACACATAAAATTGGATTTTACAATTGCACAAAGCTTTAAAAAACCTAAAAACAAGCAATTTACACCAAAAAGAAATTTTAAGAAATAAAAAAGTTATAGGCCCAAATAAAAATGCAAAAATTTCAAAAGGCCCAAGTAGCGCAAAAATGGTTAGTATATCAAAATGCTGTTTTAAAAGTACCCCCTTTCACTTAGAATTTCCCAATTAGAATCACCCTGTATGTATGACCGACTCGAGATTTTACAAAATCTACTTTCTATTCTTGTAAAACCTTTGTGAAAACCAAAGAAATGTCCAAGAACATGATTTCAAAAAAAATAGTATAAATCAACTCTTGTGTTGATATTTCTAACTTTCAAACCTCAACTAAACTATGATTGAACATAAAAGATCAGGAGAATAAGGCGATGGTAGAGTATGGTGATATTGATTACGTTATCAAAAGGGCGACATAGGTAAATGTGTCTGAGGGCCCGGCAGTGCCCGTCCAAGTTCGCGTAACTGCTGTACGAAATTTCAAAAATAACGTTACTACCCACATAGCACAAAAATCACATCAACGTTAAATTAACGTGAACAAAAATTACAAAGTTTTTTTTTTACTTGAAAACAACCGCATACCATGTAATATTTATTTTGTTAAATCCACATGCTTAAAGATAACTTAAAAACAAGGAGAAGTCAAGCTTTAAAAATGTACTTTGTGCTGAAGTGCTCATACTCTCGTTATTTTCATGTATCAAATTCACACTCGAAAAGTCCTCCACAACATGTTCTAAAACGCCACTAGATTAAGACTTCTCAAACCTACTAACTTTCTGCGTCTTTTTTGGTCACGTTTTTTTAATAACATTTTTTTAACTTAAAAGAGATGCGAAAGGAAGTTATAAAGTTCACTAGTTTAAGACTACAACACTTCAAGACAATTTTAAAGATGGCGCTCAAGGCAAGACAAAATATCTATATATCTATCTATATACATTATTTCTTTTTAAAGCTAAACAAGATTTTTTAACAGTAAACACTTTCACAGAATATTAAAGTGTCTTTATCAGGTTAATAACAGATGCGTCGTGATCGTGGATCAGGGATCAGTTCCTTAACAGGGTTTTGGAGTTTAGAGGCCAAAGCACTGCCTGCTAGATTTCGTCACAGTTAAAAATCCCGACAATAGGTGGCGATGCTGCTAGTAAAATCTCAAAAATAACGGTCGCTTTTGAAAATTCATGTCGAAAAGGCGTGAATCTAATGTGATTTTAACGTTGATAAAAATCACGTGAAACTCAGGTAAAAACATTGCTGTTTTAATTTGATAATGGCGTTATTAAACCGCAGTTTTTAGCAACGTTATTTTTTATAACGTTAGTGAATGACCTATTATGCTTGTTTTCATATATGAAATAAACGTTTTTTTCTAGCAGCTTTTAAAATCAACGTTTTTTTTTCTCACGCGTTTTTTACGTGTTAAACACGTGATTGTGCTATGTGGGTAGTTTGGAAATGTTTTTCCACACTTGATCATAAAGAAGTTTGACTGTAATAGCAAAGTATAAAACACATTTCCAAACTAGTAGGAACCTTTCATTCTGAAATTTGTATTGAAGAACTTGGCTTTACTTTTATCTCAATTCTTTTTACGGAATATCATTTTCCCGTATACTTGGTTTTTTTTACATGATATGTTTTTGTTATGATTTTATATTTTGGAACGCATTGTGACGATCAACACAAGATTTGAATATTTTTCCTTTAATTTAATTTAAGAATTTTTGCTTTTTTTAGAAAAAGATTTACTTTTCTAGATAGGCATTGATACATAAAAGTACTTGTTTATAAAGCAAAATACAAAATAAAAAAACAAAACAACGAATTTTAAAAGCTTAGCCTAACTGCGTAATATTTTTAAATTTCGAAAGTACGTCTTTGACAACATCATTTTAACCGGGATAATTTTTAAAACATTTTGAGCTAGCCTAGAGGGCTTAATCTGTTCAGTTCGCACGAAGTAAAATATCACATCCTACACGACCCTAAATGGCCAGGGTAACTATTATGGGTCTTGAACGATGTGATTAACTACGAGCCCTGTGATACGACCGAGAAACGTTCAGTCGGTACGGGGCAGGAGAATAGATTTTACTTCAAACGCGTAAAATTGGTCGAGACAAGTCATTTCGCACAACACGCGACCGCTGAGAGTTTGCTATTGGTCAAAGCGTGTGACGTGGATAGTCACATTGTTCAAGACCCAGAATAGCTACCCAGAAAGTTATACCCTTAACCATAGGGTAATTATTTTTAAAATAACCCCTGTAGGTAGTAATTTTATGCTTTAATATTATGTTATACACGGGTCATGTTATAAGCAAAAAATCTAAGCTAACATATAACAGCATGATCGGAGATATTTATTCGTCATGACCAAAAATTTTTTATATATATGTTACAAAAATGTGCTTGAGACAATATTAAAAGACATAAAAAAGTTTCACATATGCAACTTGTTAGAAATTTTTGGGAAACTGATCCCATCATAAAAATTTTAAAGGCTTTTAAATTTTTGTTTTCGGATGAAATGGAAGCAAATGTTTCTAATAAAGCGCTACAAAAACAAAGTAAATAAATATAGTCCATGGGCCAGCTCGCCAAAATAAGGAAAACGGTATAATTTGGAGGTACTTATTGTCCTTTTAACAGAAGTTAGAGGGTATAAACAAGAAATTAAAAAATTATTATTTTTAGAAGAAGATATGAACTTTAATTTTTCATATCACATAGTATATATATTTTGTGTGGTACTGCTAAAAACAATCTTAAAGGAGGTGGCTCCTAAAAATTTTCAAAATATTTAAAAAAAATGCGATTTGTTAGCAAAAAACGCATCTTAGCAAAAAATATGAAAAACAGTTTTTTATTGCACCCTGAAGTCTCAATCTTTTAGGATATCACTCAACATATCAGCGTTGGTAAGTAGCTGTTCAAGGCAGCTAAAAACTACAACTTTGCAAAAATTCGATTTTTTAATTTTAAATAGTTTTTTTTTCTTAACAATAATTGTAAAAGATACGACAATACTGTAATAACACTTTTTGTAGGAATCGTACGTAAAAATTCCTAAAATTAGCTACATCGCTACAGTAATATCGCCCTCAGTATTGACTAAATATTAAACGGTTTTTTAATTTAAAACAAAACGTTTAGGGGTGTTTTCTGTCCAAACGCAAAAACTTAAAGAAAAAATATAAAGGCATTGCATAGCTCAGGTAATCTACTTTCGAAAGATATAACCTCTATCTACGTAGCTATTATGTTAAGGGAGCTAGGAAGGTTAATATGAATAATATTTTTCATTCGTTCATGCAAACATTGCGCTATTCTGTGGTATACTGGGTAAGTGTTTGTTTATATTAAGCTTCCTAGATCGTTAGACAGGTATCGGTTTTGGTTCTTTCTCGAGTTTAGGAACCACCGCCTTTAAGGAAATTTGTAGGGGTATCCACCAAATTTTAAATTTTCAACTCATGGAAGATTAAAGTTTATATCTTCTTTTAGGAAGTGTCTGACGTTTTTAATAAAAAAAAGCGTATTTTAACATTGATAGACATAAAAATATTTAAAAAAAAAATTATTATGTTATTATATTTTCGTAGCCTTTATCAGTGGTTAATGTAAGTGATAGAAAAAACTTTAAATACAAAAGTTGCATAATTTTTTCATATTATCTTTTGGACTATGTCAGAAGTGTTAGATGAAATTCCTTATGTTAAATGTTGACAGCAACTTTCTTAACTTAAAGGAAGCGCCCTATATATTTTCTGTCAGAATGAAAGACATATTTTCCCTGATTTTATAAACATATAGTTTGTTAAAATCTAGTTAAGCCGTTGTTAAGTTATTTAGGTTTTAAATTTACATTTAAATATACGGAACTCTGGGCCAGTCGAATATTATAATAGTGCACTCTTAGAACATTGAAGAGTGCACACACCAGTTATTGAAAACTAATATAACTCAAAAATGGCCTATCCAAATGTCAACAACCCATTTATTTTTTAAGTCAGGGCAAAGATACCTTTCGTTCTGACAAATAATATATAGGGTGTTTCCTTTGATCTAAGAAAGTTGACACTTCTGACATATATTTCAAGTTTTTTTTTTGTCATCGACATTAACCTCTGATACAGACCACGCAAATATAATCAATGACCCTGTACATTTTTGACAGCACCGCTGTCGGAGGTAGAAAATAAATTTTTGGCTTTTAGAGTGAAGAAATGATAATAATTTTCAAAAATTAAAATAATTTTCAATTGCCGATTTTTGATTGGGTACCAGTTGTTTAGGATGCCACATCCAGATGATGATCATAGCTTTTTAACATCGTGGACTGGCCCATGATCTAATATGACTACAATTATACAGATATTCTGATTAGGAGTTTCTTAATCCGCAATCCAATGGTGATTTCGTGTAATTTGCCAAATAACATGCTGTGCGAATCGTAAGTTCGATGAAGTGCGGTTCGGTTTCTACTTTCCCACCTCTTGACGATATATTTACCTAGATCAAAGCTTGCGAAAGTGAGCTTGCAAAGCGTTTAAACAGGCTTCGTTGGTTTGTCAGTTTAGGTGGAGACGGCAATAGAGCCCGAAACACCACACCCTCGATATAGGCCATGTATCGAATCCAAGATGGCGGTCGATGAGGGTAATTCCGCTTCACGTTCGGTTATGTATAATTTGTTGAAATTGATGAATTTATATGATTGAAACTACAAATAATGTATTTTGCAGTAGCAAGAGTATGTAAACGATTGAAATTTGATGAATTTTTGGCAATTAATCGTCAAAGACATTTTTTTTCTTAAAACCAGAAGAATGGAAAAAAGAGAGAGGTGGAATTAAAGTCGAAGGTTATTACAGTTTTTTTTTTTAAATAAATTTCTAGTATGTTATATATGTACTTAAAAAGACTTTTCAAACTTCAGAAAACAATGAAAACAATATATATGCACTAAGTACTTTTTTTATGGGTTTTACTCTTTTCAACTGTGGCATGATTGGTTTTGTTGTAGTTGTTCATTTTTTTTCTTGCAATAAATTTTGACCAGCAAATTTGAAAATTTAAACAATATTTTTTTTATATCAAGTAATTTGTGTAATGTTTGTAACAGTTATGACCCAGAAATAAATTCAGGTCAGAACCCTCAATATTTTCAAATGACAGAGAAGTTCAATGCTTTTAAGAAAATGCATTGTTTTTTTAGTATTTTCTCTAATATTAGGTAAGACAAAACTACGTTACCTTTAGGGTAGCAAAATTCACCCCTGTCTGAAGCACCAATGAGAAAGGAACGATATCAGATAAACTTTCACCAGTATTGATTAGATACTTCCTGCAGTAATCACATTCAATATGAGATAATGCTGCATGTCCTGCAACATAGACAAGGATGGCCAAATGTTCTACTTAATTTAATCAATTTCACCCTCCTCCAGCTTAGATGCATTTTCAAAATCCAGATAAGATGTAATAAATGAGATATCCTATTTTGTGATTTGAACCTTTCCTGCTTGAGATTACAGTATCAGCGGCACTAAGTACACTTTTCTTAATTTTTTTTTCCACCTCAAATAGCTGTATCACCGAAATTAAATATTGGTTTTCAGCGAAATAAATAAAAAAGTTTAAGAGTGTAAATATACATCTCTATTAGCTAAATTTTTTTAAGGCACTCTGGAAAATTAGGTAACTGGGACATACCAAGTGCGGCAGCACAAAAAAGTTCTTCCATTCGATGTTCAGGTCCAGTTAAACAAGTGCAGCTCATCCTCGGTCAGGGTTGGTGCCCCAAGTGCCTGAGTTCTCTCATCCACAGGTTGGACCGCTAGGGTCGTTCGCGACTTCTATATGTGTCATGAGCTCCCTCAGCCTGTTATGTTCAGTTGGAGTTAGCAGCCCAACGTCTTTTCACTTTTTAAAAAAAATATTCGTCGTCTTTAGCAAAGCACGGTCCTGATTTCATTCTTGGCTAGTTACATAGTGCAGGCGCCAGAGGTAGTTGAGTATGCAAAATATGAGGACACCTTTCAGAGAAGGGAGATTTTCTAAAGCATTAATTGCGTTATTGTTTATTTTGTGGTTGTCAGTTTGTTAGTGCTTTTGAAAATCCCCTTCTCTGAAAAGTGAGTATGTACATCGCATGACATTAACAGACCACTTTTCTATCTGTCACACACTCGTAGAAAAAAAAAGCAATTACCCTCATTAACCCTATCGTCCCCTATCCTTGTGTAACAGCCAATTATTTAGAAAAAATTTCAGCATGCATATTGGTATTTTATTTAAATTGAAGTGCATAAACTAACACAACATTTTTTGTCACATGTAATTCGTAGAAATCCAAAAATATCTTTGGAATCTGGCGCCAGATAGAAAATGTAAGTTACGATTGAAAGCCAGGTAAAATTAGCCTGTCTTATTTTATATGTTACATGCAAGCATATACATATAAAGCGCATTTTCACCCGCTAAAGAGAAGCAAAATAGACAGATGCATATCGCTGCTTTTCTTTGATAGTTGCACAACTAGTGATGTAAATAGAAATATTGAAAATTTCCGAAGGTGTCTCGGAAATATTGAAAATATTGGGAGTATTGGAAATATTTTAAAAAATATTATCTTTTATATTTTGTAACCTTCAGGATTTTTGACCCCCACCCCCTCGTAACGCATTTTCAAGAAAAAACACATTGAAATAACATTGAGTGTAAGCGAAGGCCAAAACCCCCCTTCCCCCCCTTGAGCGTTACGTAATTTAATGGTAGGCCCTATATAAGCATTAAACTTACTATAGAACATTTTTTATTTCCAATACTATTGAAGATTTTGAGGAAGTAGACTGGCAAGACGATGTTATTGAGTGTGATGCGGATGACAGCGATGAAGATATGCCTTTTGCTCGACTAGTGAATAGTGTAGTGTGTCAAGAATGAGATTTTTGTTGTACAAATTTGACCTTATTTCTGTATATTTGTTTAAAGAATAACTCCTGATTTGTGTTCATGTAAAAGCCTTCTGCGTTTTCCGGTGTTTTGTTATGATTTTATAAATAAATATTTAATTTTTTCTTATTTTTGTAATATTTCCAATATTTCCATATATTTCCAATGTTTCAGGAAATTTTACAACTCTAGGCACAACTAAAAAAATTGCGTTTTTGCGTTTTTTGTAAAAATTAACTTCTCATCGTATTGTATATATTTTTACCACAAAATTTTCCTTATTGTCTATTTCAAGCATGGGAGGTTATTGATTGATTTAATTAAAGCAAAAAAAAAATATGTAAATATTTGCTTTTGCCATTATTTTTAAAAAGCGTTTCCTAACTTATTATATTTCCAGTTATGCCACTATCAAAGCCAGGCAGCGATATGGGTTTTTATCTAGATGTTACACCGTAATTAAAATCAATTCGAGGTCGTGTACGATCTGATCTATCACTTCTTGTAATTAGAAGAGCTTTGGCCAATAGTAAGCTCTGAATGATTTCTGAGTAGTCACGTGTTATGCGGAAAGACTTCTATTAAGCAGGCTTCTATTGCGAAATACCCGAGAAACTTTAGTTGACTAATAAATTTATAAATTATATATTTATTTGTTCGAATAGAAGCTTAATGCATACTGACCAATGTCACTCTTATATAAAATGAATAAGATAACGAATAACTCATTTTACCTGGAATGAGCATCTTCTTTTCTAGAAAACAAATTCAATTTGTAAAATATGTGGAAAAAGGTATCGCTACATACCCTTTAATGCTGAAATCACATCACCTTCTACAATATAGTTCCACTTCACACCTTTCGAAGGTTGACTGTAAGGAATAAAAAATTAAACAAATGCTATATATGTATGAAAAGAATAACATATTTATTTTTAATCTGTGTGAAGCATAACGCAATAACAACAACATACTACAAACGCGTATATAATATGTATACTTACATTCTTAAAGTAAGAAAATAAAAAAAAATATGTATTCTAATTCTATTGGAAACATACAGCAATAACAACAACATACATAAAAGTAGTACAAACGGGAAAATCTTAAGAAACATAGTCTTTTATTCTAAAAGTATTTTCCATATTTCTATATACGTTCCAATCAAAACACTATTTCCGTTTCGGACAGACTTATTTGCTTCACATCACGTTAATAACTAACTGCGTAAACGCGTGTACAAGACAAATATTAGGAAGATGTATTGATTCCAGACAACAGTAGTTTTATTTTCTTACTTCATGACAAATAGCTTAGGTTGTTTTGGTTTAATGTGCGGCATATTTTTTTATTGTAATTAGAGACATTTTATGTTAGGTTGTTTTAAGTAAAAACCCAATTTTCAAAACTCTATTTTTCTTAAAGGTAGACAGAGCGTCGTAGCTTCGATAAAACGCCGCGTGTGCGCCATTCGCCGAATTCGTTTCAACGAACGTTTTACGATCCACGAAAAACAGCAAACACGCTGTAAAAAAAAATCGACAACAAACTGCCTTTGCCGTCCCAAAGAGACTGTGAACACACAAAGAGGAGCCGAAGAAAGGTGGTTTTTGGGAAACGGCTTATAAGCGGCGCGCGCGCAACTTGAAAACACGAAAACAGGGCGAATCCGTGTTTGCACGCGGAGTGTGAGCAGAGCGCGAGCGGCTAGTGGTCGGATACTATCGATAGTCAGCCCTATCGATAGTTTTCGATAGTCTCAAGAGATACTATCGATAGTATCGATAGTACTATCAAAAAAAAAGTTTCTATTGTTTCGAAATTAGTGACCTTACCAAAAGCGAACCGAACTCCTACTACCTATAGGAAATAAATCAAAAGCACACTAAATAATTGAATCTTGTGATTCCCCGTAATTGCATCGGGTGATTTTTCTCTAGTTTGTTCATTAAGCAATAGATGGTAGCACGAGTGGAAAGCAATCCAAGGCCAACACAAAAATAGAGGCCACGACCCTGAAAAAATCAGCTGTTCTTCCGGGGCTGAATTTTACATTGGGTCTTATGGGAGGTCAGACGTTTTTTTATGATATTTTCAAAATGGCACTACAGATTTCCTCAAAATTTCAGTGAAATATTCTCAGACACCATCCCGATATTTCACCAAAGGTTTGTAAAGAAGCAACATGATTTAAATGTTAAAATATTCAAGATTTAGCATTCCTTATTTTGAATTCAAATTACCCGCCATGTAACACATGCCAACTGTTATATTTGACAGGTATTTGACTTTGTCATCTGTGATTGTCAAATTCGCTTCTGCTTTAAACTTAATTTTTGTGTGAGCTAATGAAGCGGCTATGAAAAATTAAGAATTACTATACATTTAAAAAAAATTGTTCTGCCAGAACAAAGTAAAAACAATCTAAAAAACGGCGTTATTTAAAAAAAAATTAAATATTCATGAACTGTCATTCCAACTTCAATATTTTAAAGACAATCAGCTGTGTCGTAACGGGACCATCAAAAAAAAATCAGCCCCGGATGTGACGTCAACAAAGTGGAGGATCGTGGCCCGTCCGTTTTGATAGCCCTGAGCAAACATGATAAAATTGATGGGGAAGGCAGTTAGGTAATCATTAAACTTATAGATTTATGATCTACTGATCTAGTGCTGAATTGCTTTTTGCCTGCTAATAAACTTGTTTCTTTTTATTTTAGTGTTTTGAAAGGATTCTCGTGAAAATTAATTTGAAAAATACTAAAAACCAACGATTTTAAAAACTATCGATGATTCTTGTAAACTATCGATAGTTTTCGATAGTCACAAACTATCGATGATATCGATAGTGCTATCGATAGTATCCGACCACTACGAGCGGCGCACTTACGACGCGTTCGCGGAGCAGTTTAATGTATACTCTTAAAGTCCGTATACACCAAACTGCTTCGCGAATGCCCCTCTCGCAAGCACGGACTCGTCATGATTTCGTGTTTTGAAGTTACACGCGCGCCGCTTGCAAGCTGTTTGCCAAAAACCGGCTTTCTTCGGCTACTCTTTGCAAGTTTGCAGATTCTTTGGAACGGCATCTTCAGTTTGTTGTCGATATTTCAATTTAATGCGTGTTTGCTTTTTTTCCGTGGGCCGTAGAAAGTTCGCTGAAACGAATTCGGCAAGCGGCGCCGGCGCCCATAGGGCAACCATACGGAGCGCGAGAGGACGGACCATTACGTATATAACAAAGGGTGACACAGTTTTACGGTACGCTTGCTAGAAAAATAACGATTCGTGTTATGGTGATAGGATAGGTAAATTTAACACATTGTATAGGTCTTGCGCCAGCGCAGCGTTTTAAAATAGGCTTTTCTATATTGTCGGTCGGGGTGGGTTAACTAAGGTCACTCGTCGTTTCCTTTACGATGAGTATCCTTAGGGTTAACAGATTAAAATAAAGGCGTTGGATGCCAAAACACATATAACGACCATATAATCAAGGAAAAACCACTTGTATAGGGGAGTTAGAAAACTAACAAAAGATCATAACTTGTACTAAGTATTAGTTTAATAAATAATATATAAATATTTTATAAAACACTGAAACGAAAGTAAAAAATATTTAATTTTAAAAGTGCAACTGTGCCATTTTATCTAAATTGATGGATAACATGGCATTCTTTTCCACACCTAATTTGAAAACTGATACTTTACACCAAAAAGCCACTAAATAAAAACAAATCATATCGGATCTAAAAGATATGCCTCGGTTTAATTGGTGCGAGGAGGGCAGAACAAGTCTATTGTCAAACCAACGAAGTTGTTCGTGCTCGCCACTGTTTTAACCCGAGTCGATAAACAAGCGAATTATTAAACAGAATCTGGGGGCAAGGCAGTGCTCCGCCAAGTTCGCGCAAACTGCTGTACCACCTTGTCTTCAAACATTTTAGCCCATATTTGACATATCTAAAAATCTACTTCGGATTGAGCTACGAAACTAAAACTCTGCACAGTCGTAGAACTTGATAGATTTAACAACCTCTCCAAGTTTCATTGACTTCCATAAAGCAGTTTCGGAATTTTGAAAAACGTCAAATTTGCCACTCACTACCCACTTACTTACTCACTCACTCATGTATAGATCATGAAAATTCTACTGTACTTGCAGACATGCTACAAAGCTAAAATTTAACATACTTATAGGACTTATGACCAAATCCTTGAAAAAAATCAGAAAGCCCTTAAAATTTTAATTTACTCCTTTCTCCTTTAGATGTAAAGTAATTTAAAATTATATATACCGGGTGGGCCAAAAAAAACCGGACAATTTTTTTTTAATTATAACTTTTTAACTATACCATCGATTTAAATAGGACAAACTGTACTTGAGAGAATTAATCAGAGTTTTGAGTAAATAATTTTTTTGTCCGCCATTTCAAAATCCAAGATGGCGGACGAAATAAAATTGTAGCTTTTAAAGATGCTCGTTTATTCTTGTGTTGCGAACATGTTTTAAAATTTTTTTTAAATCACTTAAAGAGCAGCATTCTTGCCATGCACAAGGTACAAATCAGCAAAATCGGTTCAGTGGTTCTAAAACAACGATTTTTGTTTTAACCATTGTTGTGAATATTATACGATTGCCTTGCCAATCACGTCTGCATTTATTTCCTTATAAATTCATTACTACTGAACCGATTTTGATGAAATAAAAAATATCCTGGTGAGAATTGATTACTTCTTAATGATCATAATCAAAATTTATTCACATCTTAAAAGTTAAGATGGTGGACAGAATCATAATTGATTCTTTAAAATGGCGTGTTTAGTCTTATTTTATAAAAATGTTTTAGTTTTTTTTTTTAATTTATAGAAAAGCACTACTTTTTTCCCGTACAACAAGGTATAAATTAGTAAAATCCGTTTGGTTGTTCTCAAAAAAATCTATTTTTTTTCAGCCAATGTTTTACAGATTATACGATTGCATTGCCAATCGTGTCTGCATTAATTTCTTCATAAACTCATTATTACTGAACCCATCTTAGTGAAATAAAAAAAATTATGGTTAGAATTGATTGTTCTTTAAAGTTTAATCGAAATTAGCCGCCATCGTAGAAGTTAGGATGTCGGAAATAATCATATTTGACCCTTCAAAAAGGCACGTTTATTCTTATTTTCAAAAAATGTTTTAGTTTTTTTTTAATTTATAGAAAATCAATTAATTAATTTTTATCTCTTTATGTGGGAGAAAAGTAATGTTTTTCTAAAAACTAAAAAAAAATAAAACATTTTCAGAAAATAAGAATAAGAACGCTATTTTGAAGAATCAAGTATGATTCTGTCCGACATCTTAAATTCTAAGATGGCAGCAAATTTCGGTTATAATCTTTAAAGAGCAATGAATTCGCAACATGACCTTTTTTATTTCACTAAAATTGGTTTAGTAATAACCAATTTATAAGAAAGTGTATGCAGACAGGATTGGCAATGCAATCGTATAATCTGTAAAATAATGGCTGAAAGAAAAATAGATTTTTTGAGAACCACCACACCGATTTTACTAATTTACATCTTGTTGTGGGGGAAAAGTAGTGGTTTTGTATAAATTTAAAAAAAAAAACCTAAAACATTTGCGGAAACTAAGAATAAACACGTCATTTTGTAGAATCAAGTATGATTCTGTCCGCCATCTTAAATTTTAAGATGGCGATAAACTTTGATTCTGATGTTTAAAAAGGAATCAAGTCTCACCAGGATGTTTTTTATTTCAATAAAATCGGTTCAGTAGTAATGAGTTTATAAGGAAATAAATGCAGACATGATTGGCAAAGCAATCGTATAATATGCAAAACCATCGTCGTACCTTGTTGTGCGGGGCAAAAATGCAGCTTTTTTACTCATTTAAAAAAATAGTATAGACATCAAAACGAATTTTATACTTCACACAAAGTGTGTGTGCCTAACTTGCGAGTGTCAGAAAGAGAAGGAAGAGTTGGTTTTGGTTGTTTTTTTTACTACTTACACAAGGTAGCATCTCTAGACGTACGTTTCTGTGTGTTTCACGTCATCAGTAGAGAACAGCTGACCCAGGTAAGCCAATTTTAACCAAAACCAACTCCTACATATGAAATACTCGCGTCCGTGCTGCAATGCGAGTAAACTCCAAGGAGTAGCGCCATATAGCGAACTGGCTCGAGCACACACACCTTTGTGTGAAGTATAAAATTCGTTTTGATTTTTATCGATCCACACACAGCACGTTTTCCATCCTTTTTCTTTGCATAGTTAAGACGTGTTTGCAACATGAGAATAAACGAGCATCTTTGACGGTTACATTTTAATTTCGTCCGCCATCCTGGATTTTGCGATGGCGGACAAAAAAATATATTCAGTCAAAACTCTGATTGATTCTCTTGAGTTTGCCCCATTAAAATCGATTGTATAGTTCAAAAGTTATAGTGAAAAAAAAATTGACCGGTTTTTTTTGGACCACCCGGTATATATTGCCTACTTCCAGAAATACTAGAAAGCTGAGCTTTGGCAGACCGATCGGAACTAAGATAAAACCATAGACAAAAATTAAAACACCAAAAATTTCAAAGTTCGGTTCGGTTCGGTTCGGTTCTGTTCGGTTCGGTACGGTTCGGTTCGGTTCGGTTCGGTTCGGTTCGGTTCGGTTCGGTTCGGTTCGGTTCGGATCGGTTCGGTTCGGTTCGGTTCGGTTCGGTTCGGTTCGGTTCGGTTCGGTTCGGTTCGGTTCGGTTCGGTTCGGTTCGGTTCGGTTCGGTTCGGTTCGGTTCGGTTCGGTTCGGTTCGGTTCGGTTCGGTTCGGTTCGGTTCGGTTCGGTTCGGTTCGGTTCGGTTCGGTTCGGTTCGGTTCGGTTCGGTTCGGTTCGGTTCGGTTCGGTTCGGTTCGGTTCGGTTCGGTTCGGTTCGGTTCGGTTCGGTTCGGTTCGGTTCGGTTCGGTTCGGTTCGGTTCGGTTCGGTTCGGTTCGGTTCGGTTCGGTTCGGTTCGGTTCGGTTCGGTTCGGTTCGGTTCGGTTCGGTTCGGTTCGGTTCAGTTCGGTTCGGTTCGGTTCGGTTCGGTTCGGTTCGGTTCGGTTCGGTTCGGTTCGGTTCGGTTCGGTTCGGTTCGGTTCGGTTCGGTTCGGTTCGGTTCGGTTCGGTTCGGTTCGGTTCGGTTCGGTTCGGTTCGGTTCGGTTCGGTTCGGTTCGGTTCGGTTCGGTTCGGTTCGGTTCGGTTCGGTTCGGTTCGGTTCGGTTCGGTTCGGTTCGGTTCGGTTCGGTTCGGTTCGGTTCGGTTCGGTTCGGTTCGGTTCGGTTCGGTTCGGTTCGGTTCGGTTCGGTTCGGTTCGGTTTGGTTCGGTTCATTTTTCTGTCCTCCCCTATACATATAAAATTATTTAAAACAATTATTCCCACTTTCAGAAATAATAGAAAGCTGGGATTTGGCAAATTGACAGAAACTATAGACAAGTTCATAAAGTTTCCTCCCTTTCTTGTAAAAGCATGTAGCAATTTATTAGCAAATCAGGCAAGTATATTATATAGAAATATATGTATAACAAATAAATTAAGAAGAGTATCAAAATCCAACGATTGAAAAAAATAATCCCCACTCCTTCTCTCATGTTCGTCATGGCTCCGGTTCCATACTTTTTATAGGCAAAAGCTATTGGAATAAGACATCGCAAAGGTTTTAAAAAATATTCCGCATATTTTTTCCAAATACTATAAATAACGAATAAAATCGTAACAAAAATATTTCATGTAAAAAGAAGTCAAGTACGCGAAAATGATATTCAGTAAAACGAATTGAGATAAAAGTATAGCCAAGTTCTCCAATATAAATTTCAGAAGAAGGTTCTTACTAGTTTGGAAATGTTTTTTTAAACTTGACTAGAATTTTTTATCTGTTTTTATCTTCATCATTTTAGCTATGCAGTAATTGAACTGAACATGTTTAATTAAGCGCTAATTTACCTAACAATATAGCTCCATGTACTCGTATTTACCACGCCCCTATCAATTAATTGATACTCTGCAATAGAAATAACATTTTTTTAACTTTAAATAGATAAAATGTTTTTCTTGATTCAGACGCTTTATGCTTATAGTATTAAATGATATTAGGGACTCATTGCAATAAAGCCAGGCAATAAATATGCCGGACACTATTTTGGCAGTTTCGCATTGAAAACTGACAGTTGATCTTTCAAAATTGACATACCAAAATAGTGGCGGCACTATTAATTCGGGCTCTTACATTACACAAAATCCTACTTTTGAAAGAAGACAGCTGTTTTTATAATGCGAAACTGTCAGAATAGTGCCCGGCAAAATTAATGCCTGGCTTTATTGCAATAAGTCCCTATTGACTTGATATTCGGAATATTAGGTGTTGGCATCAGTTAATTTTGATAAAAATACTGTTATAATGCGATGTTGGCAATAATTTTTGTTTTGATTAGTTTTGCCCTGTTTAAGTTGGTAATTTATTTTTGACGTCCCATTTTTTACAATATAAGATTAACATGTGCTCTGTGACCTATCTATTTATTATTACTAAAAATCGCCATTATCTCTATGCTAATTTTTAGAAAATAAAAATGAAACTAAATTTTGCAAGCTTTTTGAGAAATATGACTTAACAACTTTCAAATGTCGTAGTTGAGGAGGTGCAAGTGCAGTAATTTTATATTGATAAGTTTATTTGCAGATGTTTTAACCATGACGCATACAAGGACAAAAGTAGTTCTTTATATATTTGTAACAAGAACTTTGTTTTTTTAGCAGACTCTAGTAACATGAGTGCGGCGAGTGTTCTGCGAGTAAAAAACTACGGAAATGTATGTTAATCGTAAGTTGTTAAAATATTACAATAAGTAGTGCAAATGCTATAGTTTAAGAATTTCTAAATAGCAGGGTTGTAACACAAACACTTGTCTGGACTGCAGACACAGATTAAATCAGGTCAGGTTAGTGCAACTCAGATGTGTTGTGGTCTTTCAAACTATTTTTAGCAAAAAAATGTTAAATCCGCAAGCAAATTAAGAACAATCTGAAATCAAAAGTGGCGAACACATTCTATCGTTCTTTAAAATACCATGTATTGTAAGAACTGCAAGAAGTTTACAAAATGGAATTTAGATAGTATAGGAAATATACTTTGTGTACGAACAGCAATATTTTTTTATATAGGCGTTCACAGGTAATATAAAAATCTACATGTTAAATTTAAATTCAAATGTTTAAAAACTCTTAAGAATATAAAAATATATATAATCAAAAAACTTAAAATTATCACCAATTTGGGTTTCTTGACAAGCCCTCGACGATAGATCAATTACACAGATATTTTACCAACATAAGAAGAAATGCGTTAGAAGAAAAAAAAATGCTAGACAGTAATTAGAGCATGTGGTAAATGCATTTATCACATTTTGGTTACCTCCGGATTTATTCATAATTATATGTTGCTCCGCCACAAGCAGAAAATAAGCCTGTTATTTACTTTTATAAAATTTATTAAGGAAAGAAAAATACCTTTTGTCCAAACTAGCATTTTCTGAGAAATGAATTTTTAAAAGTACTAATCTCAATAACTAATTTTTTATAAACAATAATATTTTTACTGTATGTATATTTTATGTTTCGCCGATGATCAGATAGTAGTGGCTCAGGATTATGACGACCTCGAATATATGACACGAAAACTAATAGAAGATTACAATAAGTGGGGACTAGGGGTCAATCTCAATAAGACAGAGTATATGTGTATCGGTGGAATGAAACAGGATCTAATCTTAAATACCGGGCAGCGAATTCAGTCCTGTGATCAGTATAAATACTTAGGTCTCCGTTACTCTTACTTTTAAGTGAAAGATAAGTTTTACGCGCAAAATGATGGACTTCCAATGGGTTCGTCTCTTTCGCCAATGGTAGCAAACATCTACATGGAGTAGTTCGAGGACCATGCGATAAACACAGCAAGGTTTAAGCCGAAACTATAGCTAAGATACATGGATGACACATTTATTATATGGCTAAAAAAACTGCAAAATTTTTTACACCATCTAAACGGTATTCGACCAAGAATCAAATGCACAATGGAGATTGAAAAAGATTTGGCCCTACCTTTTTTTGGATGTTCTTGTCAAACGAATAGACAGAAACAATCAAACCACTGTATATAGGACCTACACACACGGGACAGTACCTAAATTTTAAGTACAATCATTCTGTTGCTACAAAACAAGTTTGTATTTAACAGCCGTAAATATTTCTAGTAATAAAGAAGAATTAACCACCAAAATCAACAACATTAACAAGGATTTATAACAGAATGGTTATTCCCAGAAATTAATAAACTCAACCATCTCTAAAATTAAAAACAAACCAAATGTAACTACCTAATTCTCAAAATGATAATCTGTTGGGAGTTATTAACATTCCATTTGTTCAAGGCATTTCAGAAATCATAAGATGAATAGCCAAACACTGTAATATAAACACAGTATTTTCAACGATTAAAACAAAAAGAAAACAAAAAATGCAAGAAATCGCCAGAAATGTTTGCAAAATTGTTTAAAAAGATAAAAAAATATAAATTATGGAATGAATTTGATACTGAAAAAAATTAAACATATTGTCTTGCACACTGTTTAAACATTTTGCAAAATTCCTGGAAAATTTTGCACAATTGTATAAAACCTAGCAAAATGGCAGGATGCGCTTCTTTAATGGTTTACAAAAAGCGATGAAAAAATGCAACGAATAGTTGAAACTTTTTGTAAAATTGTTCAAAAAGATAACAAAATAATATAAGTTGCACTCTCGGATGCATTTTACGCTCTAAAGTGAAAAGAAAACATTGTTGGTATTTTTTTTAAATTGTTGGAAAATTTTGCACAATTGTTGAAAAAGGAAGCAAAATGACGAGATGCACTGGATGCACAGTTGTTTTCAACTTTATTTCTTTTATAGTTTTCTTAGCTAGATCCACCAAATATACCTTTTATTTAACCCGGCATCAGTGTGGTGGAGTTTTTTATTAAACTTGTGTGGTGGGGTATGGTATACCTAGAAATTCCAAATTCTTTCAAAATATCGATTTTTAGATGTTGAAATATTTTTTTTTGTTTTCTGGACAGTCAACGCTGTTTTATTACCAAAAATTAAAAACCATTTAAATTTTCTTATAATATAAATACGAATAAAACAATACTTTAAAAATGCCTTTATTTAAAGAACAAAAAAACACACGCAAACATTTGAAATCAATTTTTTTTTTAAATTTATTCTAAAACGAACAAAAATACAGAATATCAAACATTCGAAAAATACGCTATTCAGCAATACCACTTTTACATTCATCACACACCATATTTACATGCTGTAGACATACAAAACTGCTACACTGGAAGCAAGTATAAAGGCTTTTCCTATCTGAATTGCGAGGACAAAGGTGGCATCTTTTAGATACTCTTTGGCGTTTAGCCTGTGTCTCAATATTATTTTCATTTGGCCTTTTTTGTGGAGCTTGAAGATTTCTTGGCAGCCTTGGATTTTGTTCTCGGCGTTTGACGTGATCTGCAATAAGCTGATTGCCCAAGTCTTTTAGAAACTGGCGCCTTTTTATCGAAGCTTTGGTGTTTGATTTATAAATAACAAAAACATTTATTGCTGCACAATTCAGCATTGCGTAAAAAATAGTTAAAGTCCAGCGTCTACTATTGCGAGAAACATCGTAAGAAGCAGAAAGTTCATCGACAACATCCACACCGCTTTTAGTAGCATTATACAATGTAATTATTTCTGGTTTTTTTTGGTTTTTCGTTTCGGCGTCAATGTCTGGTGTGTGATGCAATGTTGACATTAGCAAAGCAATTTTACCCTTTTTAGGGATATATGAAACCAAGGTGACATCTTCCTGAAAACCAAATAACGAAGAACGTTCCTCCCTTCCCCTACTCCGCAAAAAACTACCAGGTAGTTGTTGTTTGTTTTTTCTTACAGTGCTGACAGCTGTTAGTTTATGATTTTTTAGTAAATGGACCAATATTTCATAACTAGTAAACCAGTTATCGAATGTTATATTTCTACCAGAGCCCGAGACAGGAGTGACTAATCGATTCACAACATCGAATGGTTTATTGCTAAGCGAGAACGGTCCGTCGGGTTGTACTCCTGTATAAACTTCTAAGTTCAATACGTAGTAAGTTTTTGCATCTACAAGAGCAAATATTTTAATACCATAACGAGCTGGTTTGTTGGGCATATATTGTCTGAATGCACAACGGCCCTGGAAAGCCTCAAGTTTCTCATCTATGGTCAAATACTCACTGGGTGTGTATGCATCTTTACAATTCTGTACGAAACGGTCAAAGACTCCCCGAATTGCAGAAAGTTTATCTATTTGTCTACGTTCTTCGCGATTTCCAATATTATCAAAACGCATACAGGATAGCAGCATTAGAAATCTTTGCATTGGCATAGTTTTTCTAAAATTCTCTATACCAGAGTCGTCTGTAGCAAAAAGGTCCCCCAAGTTCAACCTTGCTGCCTTTAGTGTACCAGCAAGAAAGAGCAAACCGAACACAGCTTTTATCTCAGCAACGTTTGCCTCAGAGACTATGTATTTGTGATTATCATCATAATAATTTGACTTTTCCTGTAGCTTTATGTTTGTCCACATAACAATATCAGAAACCATTTCCTGATCGATAAACAGCTCGAAACAATCTAAAGGTGTTTCGGTATATTTTTCTTTATTTTTGACACCAGGCAAATGCATAATAATGTTTTCTTTTCGGGTACGAACGTTTCTTGGGTAACATACCTTGCTCCATTTAGTGCCATCCTTCCCCACATAAAAACTGTCTTTGTTGACTTGGTTATCGGGCAATGGCTAAAGATTGTCTTTCCCTGGCACATCTATTTTTTCATCCACATCAGCGTCCTCTTCGGTCTCGCTGTTGTGATCACTATCACTCAAATGATCACCTTCTTCACTATCTGACCCAATCGGTAGATCATCTGCAGTTTCTTCCCTGCGCAGCTTCCCCTGCTCTTTTTCGTAATCACCCATAACTAAAAGAAACAAAAGAAAGCACTTAAAACACCAATTATTTAAAAAAATGCAATATTAAAGTTTCAATGTAAAAAATTATTTACCTGTGCGCTGGGGTATCACATGCCCAAATCGACTTTGAACGCTTCTTTACTCTCACAGTGGCAAACCATGACTGAAACGAGCTCCGCACGCGTTAGATCAGACTCTGCCTGAAAGGTATTAGTGTGACTGTGGCGGGGGAACCAAAAACCCAAACACAATCAAAGTTTTCAACTGAACCGGGTATCACATACCCCGCCACACTGATGCCGGGTTAAAATTTAATTACCATCTGGAAAGTAGGAGCTACCTCAATACCTACATATATAGTTTAATTTTCTTTATTATTATTATTCCAAAGAAAACGGATCAAGAATACTCAAAAGCTTGGGTAGACCTATGTGAAGTAATTTACCTACCCCTAAAAACTAATTCCACAAAATCCATAAAATCTATTACATACTTAACGTTGACGAAAAAACTTATCAATTAATGGCACCGACCTTATACGGATCAACTCACTGTCCAGCCAAAAGCCAAATTTAAACTGAAAAAAGCCTGATGCGGTGGGGCAATCGCTTAAAACGACTTTTACCGAATCGATCCGACAACTATCTGTACAATTTGGAGTATATTTTTATATACTCGTTTTTGTGTTAAAAATATACTTGATTAAAAACATTAATAAAAGTTAAAAGTTGGTAAACCCACTTTGGGTTGTGGAAGTTTGGGTAGGAATTTTTTTTTATAATATTATATTCCTATAGGTATTAGTTTTTAAGATATATCATATCTACATTATAATGACACAATTTTGTACAACTTTGTTAAGATAAATAAAACTGTAAAAATAATTACAAATTTTTACTAAATAGGTATGACTAAAAAAAACATTGAAAAATTTTGCACAAAGTTTCATTAAAAAAATTACATTTTATCTGTGTAAATTTATTACACAATCGGCTTTTCGACAACGCTCTTGAGATTAATTTTACTGTTGTATACCATTTTTATACAAAATAGATTACACAATCCAATTGGTTAAATTAACACGAATGTATTCGTTTTTTTTTCAATTGCTTTATATGTTTGCACAATTTCAGCTGCACCGCGTATTGAAAATTTTTGCATTGAGATTTTTCTCTGTGTAGTTAGAATATCGTAATGAGAAACTAACACTAATACTTTAAAACCCTTCACTAAAATAGTGTTTGTTAATATGTAGTAATTAATCATTTTAACGACTCTAATGATTTTATGTGTCTGGCAAACAAATATAATTAATAGTAAATTTTCGGTTTTCGGATATGAAAAATAATATTTTTATATACCCATATAAAAAAGTATACGGTTCGGGTCACAAAAACTAGGATAATTGATTTGTATTCTGGAAAATAAGTAGATGTAATTATTGCATATTGACAAAATTAAACAAGTTGTTTTGCAACAATAAATAAAGCTTGTTGGGGTTTAAATTATTTTCGAAGCACGAGAGCGTGAATGCAATTGAGTTTTAAGAAAAGCCAATTTGCATTGTACTAATAGGCCAGCGGAATTACCATAATTTAAGGCAAACAAAAAATTATTAACAGGACTTGGAGCATTGGAAATTGTAGAGCGGCGAAAAAGGAAGTTAACAAAAACAAATGCGTGAGCAGGGGCGTTGCGGGTTAGGCTTGGGGGGTAAAAAGTGGCAGGGAATCGTATTATTGCGATTTTCGGCGAAAGTTGACCTCGGACAAAAAAGTCATATACAGAAAAGTCATAGGCCATGAAAGTGGCTAAAACTTTTGTGAATGACATTTTCTACATAACCTCAAAATGTTCGAGAAAAATTAAAAAAACCGTAATTTTTTTTTATTTTTGGTTTTTTATTTTTTATTTTTGCAAAAATAATGTCAGTTTAACAAGACTTGGTAAGAGTAAAGCTCTTTGGGTGCTAAATGTCTACAATATTTTACAAACAAAAAAATTGAGTCGTTTCAAAGATATTTGTTTTTTCCGCTCAAAAACACTTTATTTTTAAATGAAATTTCTCCTTTAGAAAATTATCGTATCCAGTTCTGCTGGTACTCAGTGTTTGGCACTGAGATATACTTTTTGGCGAAATAAAAAAGGATAATATGTGTCATTTAAAGAAATGTCCAAAAAAGGAAAAAATTAAAAAAAAAATTGTCACAATATTTTTTTAAGTTACTGTAGTTATTTTATAAGTTTTAAAACATTTTTTAAAACTGACTATATTACTCAATTTTACGCAAGAAAAATGGCTATTAACGTGGCTAAAAAAATTGCTTGCTTTTTGAAAATTAATGTAAATATATACATTATGACAAAAAAATTTTTTTTTTATAAAAAATTTTTATCGCTCTGTATGTTATTTTTAATTTCTTTCTGAGTTTTATCGCCCCCAAAAAGTGCCGCCTAGAGCGAGGCACCCTGTCTGAATTTCTATATGTACAGGGTTTTCCCGTATATTTTTACAGAATATCTTAAACGTTTATTTGAATTGTTATCAAAATATGATAAATACAAAAGTTTTATAATTTTTTACGAGGTTTAAGAATCTTAGGGTCAGAATGTATTTTTTTTTCTAAATGTCAAAATTTTACAGTTCTCTTTTAAATTGAACATATATATTATTTTAGATTTTATTAGACCTTTTCTTCCTGATTTCAAAAATATATATGTTAAGATTATTTAGTTTATTAATTTTGGAGATATATGCGTTTAAAAGGTTTAAAAAATTTAAGTTTCAGCCATGAAAAAGACAATCGCATTGACACAAAAAGTGAGCTGTTGCTTTTGTAAGGTATATAATTTACTAATATTTTCCATCTGTGGTGATTCTGCGCAGTAATGTGGGGCGCCGCAAGCCAGTAAAAGCAAAAAATAATACAATTTTTTTTTTTGAAAAATATTAATATCTAAAACTTCATTGATAATTTTCTACATCTCCCTTATTATTTAATTTTGAATAATTCTTATAAATTTTTTGTAAATAGTTTAATAGATAGAGTGCGTAGAATTTCCATTGAGATCGACAAATATCTGTTCTATTTTCTCTTGTAGAATTTGAACAGGCTCGAAAACACTTCAAATTCTACAAGAGAATTGTGTTTTTCATGGTTTTGATGCTTTAAAGAGTATCAATTTAATTTTTAAAACTTTTAAACGCATATATCTCAAAAACTGACAAACGAAATAATCATAACATATATATTTTTGAAATCAGGAAGAAAAGATCTATAAAAATCTAAAATAATATATAGGGATTTCAATGTTTAAAAAAAACATCAACCTGTCAAATTTTGACATTTAGAAAAAAAAATACATTCTGACCTTAAGATTCCCAAAATTTGTAAAAAATCATAAAACTTTTGTATTTATAGTATTTTGATATCTATTCAAATACACGTTTTAGATATGGTGTAAAAATATACGGGAAAACCCTGTATATAAAGAAATTGGGTTATCTAGGGGGTGACAGGGTGCTTCGCTTTAGGCGGCACTTTTTGAGGGCGATAAAACTTAGAAAGAAATTAAAAATAACATACAGAGCAATAAAAAATGTTTATTAGAAAAAATAAAATTTGTGTCATAATGTATATATTTACATTAATTTTCCAAAAACAAGGCAGATTGCCTATTTTTTTTAGCCATAATAATAGCCATTTATCTTGCGTGGAATTAAGTGATCTAGTCAGTTTAAAAAATGTTTAAAAACTTATAAAATAACTCCAATAACTTTAAAAAATATTGTGAATTTTTTTTTGTTGTTTCTATTTTTTGGACAAGTTTTTAAATGACGTATATTATCTTTTTTTATTTCACCAAAAAGTACATCTCAGTGCCAAAAACTGAGTGCCAGCAGAACTGGATACGATGATTTTATGAAGGAGAAATTTAATTTAAAATTAATGCGATTTTGAAAGCAAAAAACAAATATCTTAGAAACTTCTTAATTTTTTTCTTTGTAAAATATTGTGGACATTTAGCAGCCAAAGGGCTTTACTCTTACCAAGTTTTGTTAAACTGACATTATTTTTGCAAAAATAAAAAACAAAAAATAAAAAAAATTACGGTTTTTTTAATTGTTCTCGAACATTTTGAGGTTATGTAAAAAATGACATTTACAAAAGTTTTAGATATTTTCATGGCCTATGACTTTTCTGTATGTCGCTTTTTTCGCCGACGTCAGCTTTTGCCGGAAATCGCAATAATACGATTCCCTGCCCCCTTTTACCCCCCCCCCCCCAAACCTAACCCGCAACGCCCCTGCTCACGCATTTATTTTTTTTTACTTTGTTTTTCGCCGCTCTACAATTTCCAATGCTTCAAGTCCTGTTAATAATTTTCTTGCTCTCAAAGTGTAATTTGCCTGGTCTATAAGCTGTTTTGATCAATCACAGGATTTTACCTGACAGTAATTATTATCATGACGTGTACCGAACCTATCGAGTTTCCAGGTTCTAAAGGTTGCCATTTTAAGAAGAATAATAGCAATAATATACGTAACTGTGAATTTCCTTTTATTTTGTTTCTTATTGGTCTACGATTGTCGTTTGATCTAGTTTTATTGGTCAGTATTTTCTGAGTGAATCACTTAGATAAATGTTTGTATTTTTACCTTCCTAGCCCGCGCAGCAATGGCTAGAAAAGGTATTATATTCGACGATTTTTTAAAAAAGATAAAGCCGAAACCATCGCATCAATATGCGGAATATAGTAGAACATATTCTTCTCAATAGTTTGTCTTATAACGAAAAACTTCATAGGAGCTTTCGTTTCTGAGATATTGACAAAAAACTGTTTTTAAAGCTGATATCAGCTATTTTATTCATTTTCCTACTAAAATACTTCAAAGACTAAATTTTTTATGAAAAATTTTTATGAAAATTTAGTAATTTTTATGTCGGCTTTGTCTGCCCTAAAAGTTAGGTTGAAGCTGATGTCTTATCGAGCTGATTAAAACGGGTAATTCTAGAGGGAATTCACTTACCTAATATATTCAAACCCGTATTTACTTATAACGGAATAATTTTTAACCTATAAATATTTATACTCATATAAAAAGGATCCACAGTATTCAAAGACATGTTATTTAAAATTTTTATAAAAGTTGAAATTAACGAGGGTTGTTTTTTTAATTATTATTATTTTATATTTTCGGATTTGAATCCTATTTAACAAAAAAAAAACAGAAACACAAAACGCAACTTAAACATCACCAGTGGCGTGCAGTGCTAATCAAAGCAACGTAGGCAAAAATTGGCATTGTTTTGCACAAACATGGGTACCGTAGTCGACCCGAATTTCGTCACCTTAAGTCCCTTAGTATTCATGGACTGACTTTTGAGATGATATACAATGTTCTATGTGTGTTGATATATTGAATTATTTTTACTTGTGGTGAAACTTTGGACATTTGATTAAACATTGTATTCTATTTTGAGAATTTTAATTCTAACTATATTTTTATAATAAATAAAAAAATTATAGATCCGAAATTTCCGTCATAGCGCTTACCAGAACTCCGACATATTTTTGACAAAATAATCTATAAAACTAATATTTAACTTTGCTAATATAAATATATATGAAATATTTTTAGGAGGACCTCAGTACGCACACGAAAGAATATAGAATTTTTAGTTTTTTATGCATACCATTAGACGTGAGAGCCTAATGGATTCGTCAATAAAATATTTTTATTACCACTTTAAATGAGTGGTTTAACAACCCAAAAAAAACTAATTACCAAATTTTGTGGTAGTATATATCTGTGTGTCAGCATAACTGTTCTACGATTATCTGTCTGACTGTAACATAACTAAAAATTCGCTTAACCTATAACTATGTTATTCGAAATGATAAATAATAGTTTTTAATGGGTGGAGCCTTGTAAGGTATTTATTTCTTACAGTAAACAGAATATTAGGAACAAAAATTCTGGATAGATAGGTATTTTTCGTAAGATATGAAAAGGGGACAGCCTCCTTCATAATCCAGCAAACTTGAAAATCACAACCTGAAAGCCATCATTGTCGTAACCTGAATTCCGACACCCAAATTCATCACAGATATTAAATGAGTATAAAACGGAATTGAAATTTAAAAAATTTGATTTATTGTAGGTTTTATCATCTTAGATTTTTTCACTTTATATGGTTGTTAATACGGAAAAACTGAACTTTAAAATTGTTGCCCACCTGAACTCCTTCACCCTTATATTTTACAAAAGTAAAAAAATCGAAAAGCCGTCATAGCCCCACAGCCGGAATTCCGACACCTTGAATTTAAAACAAATTTTCAGAGAAAATGGCTCAAAAAGCCTGTGACGGAAATTGGGATTTAGAAAATATGATCATATGTGATTCTGATTTGGATGTATCTTTCGCTTTTTGATAAATGTAGATATGATAAAAACTAATTTGTTGGGAATTCCGTCACTCCTGTCGGATTTCCGGCTCAATGTTTTTTTGTTACCCAATCCCCGCCACCCCCTTTTACTTGAAAAGAATCGAAAAAATGAAGAAAATAGTGGTTAAAAACTTATCAACGGACATTAGTTTAGTAAAAAATACAAATATATTAGGTAATAGTATAATAAAGTACCAAAAATTTTATATTAAATGAGTACGTGCAAGTGGCTTACCTTATAATTAAATGTGACGTTTCGTTTCGACACTTGACGCATGACTAAAAAATTTTTTCGCACGCAGCGTCCTTTTAAATAATACAGCTGAAGTTTGTGCACATATAGGTGCACTGATAAAAGTATTTTTTTGCAATTCCATTGTAGAATTAGCTTAATAATTACAAACATTTCCAAAAAGTGACGGAATTCAGGTGGGTGACGGAATTCGGGTTGAGTACGGTAATAGACTACAAGATAAAAATTTACGAAAAAAAGGTCCCTCACAAACTTTATTATCAATTATTAAAAATAAATAAGCTAACAGGAAACATCAAACCCCTTAAAAATTTAAGCACATTTTTTAAAGCTATTAGATTTTGCCCAAATATGGAAAAAGGCATTAATTAGCAAAACAAAAGCGATTTTCTGTTACCAGTTAATCTTAAATTATTTTATATTTTGCGTTCAAATTCAACCTAAAAAAGAAGTAATTTACTTTTTTACCCAACTGCAACACGGCGAAAGAAATGGTTATGTTTTTCGATTGTTGTGTGTATGTAAATATGTATGTTTGTGTCACGCTAGAGGCTAAACGGCTGAACCGATTTTGGCAAAAAAGGTGTCGTTGAATTGCTACTGATCCCGAAAGTGCTATAGGCTATATTTTTTTAAAAAGGAATCAACATGACGGTCTTTAGACGCCATTTTGATGTAGGCTTTAAGGCATACAATTTATCTAAATTTCAGGCGATTTTATTGAATTTCCTTTGATTACCCATTGCAAATGTCCTCTAATTTGCTGTAGTTACTTTGTAGTCCTCCCTGCTCTCACTCATCTCCCCTCCTGTCATTCCCCCCACCCTATTCAAAAACCATATTCGCATAGTTTTATTAAATATAGAACGATTTCAAAAATTCTTTCTGCATACGCTTTCAGATTTTTTTCCAACACCATTTAACTTATTCCCTCCCCCACCCCGCCTCTCCCTCTGCCCTCCCCACCATCCCTATTACTAATATTTGTAGCTATACCTTTTACAAATATAGAGCGATTTCAAAAATTCTTTCTGCACACGCTTTAAGACTTTGTTTCCAACATCATTTTACTAGTTTCCCTCTCTCTCTCTCTTCTCGCACCCTCCTCAGTTATTGTTGTAGCTATACCTTTCACAAATTTAGAGTGATTTCAAAAACTCTTTCGCCACACGCTTTAAGATTTTTTTGGCCCCATTTTACTAGTTCCTCCTCCCTCTCTCCTCCCCCATCTTCAATCGATGGAAGGTAACACTGTTTGCATCCGTAGAAAATCTACACGTACTTTTTAAGTAAAGCTAAATGAATTGTAAATGCATTGTCCTTTTTATAAGGCTGAATAAGAATGAAGAAAAAATTTAAATAACAAAAACACCCAACTGCTAAATTTACTTGTAACTACTAGTCGCAGTTGGGTACAAAATTACCCCATAACCTGATTCATGAAAATACAAAACTGTATAATTTCGTAAGTGCGCTTTGGGATTCAAAACTAAAACTTGAAGCATATCGTACATTATAGGTATAGGTACCTATCAATTTTGTATTCAACTGCGTCTAGTACTTACAAGTAAATTTAGTTGGGTGTTTTTTTATTTAATTTTTTTTATTAGTATAAAACATTTACTGCTCTCTTTCTGGAAAAACATTTGCTAGTTAAAATCGATTTTCTTCAAATTTGTTAATTTACAGATTTCATTTTTTTCTATAATGGGCAGAATTAACTTTCAAAAATAATTTTATACTTCTTAGAGTTGATTTTGGTTAATTTCTAACTTAATCAAGGCAGCATCTCCACACGTACGTGTGTGTGAGTTTCACGTCATTAGTGGCGAACAGCATACCTATTTACCTTTAATATAGTACCACACAAGTAATATTTTTAACAAAAATATAATTTTTGAAATTTACCCTCTTTTTCTTCGGCTTTTGTCAGCTTGATTTTATTCACTTTTAACTGGGTTCATCTAGAGCCAAAACACAAAGTAATTACCAAATTTCATGAAAATCGGGCTAGCAGTTTTTGAGTTACGCGCATTGGTCGTTGCAGACAGACATAGTAGTAGTAGTAGTATATTTTTATTACAAAGTATTTATACATATGTGTATATATACCTGAGTCGTCAAATTCATTTAGGAAGCTACTTAAAAATATTAACATTAATCACCAACATAAAATAAAATAAATAAAAATAAAAATAAAATAAAGTAAAATCAAATGTATCACAATGTACACAAAGTAGATAAATAACACAAAATTAGTAAATGACACTAGTTTCACAAATATTTAAGCACAAAAGATACACAAAATCATAAAAAATATACAAAAGTTAGGATTTTTGTTTAAAAGTTTATCTAAAATTAAAGAAATCTTTTATTGTGTACGGTTCAATTTTACAAATATGGGCAAAACAAGCTTTTTTAAACCGTTTTATACTATCTATATCTTTAATTTTGTCTGGCAAAGAGTTATAAAATTTTAAACAGGTATAGAAAGGAGCTTTTTCTGTTACGGCTAGCCTGTGCTTTGGAAGGTTATAATTGTTCTTTTGATGTTTAGTAGGATAATTATGGTTAGGTTTTAAGTGTTCAAACTTTTCGGTGTTTTTGCGTAGGTAAATTACACATTGATAGATGTAAATTCCTGTTACTGTAAGTAGGTTATTTTGTTTAAAAAGCCCTCTGCAACTCTCTCGGTGTTTTCGAGACCACACTATCCGCAAGACCCTCTTTTGCTGCACAAACACGCTCTCAATTCGACTACTGCTGCCCCAAAGCAGTATACCATATTTTAACCGTGAGTAAAACAATCCGTAATAAATAGACGTTAATATTTTTTTATCATTGATATGTTTGGAAATCACACGGATTGCATAGGTAGCTTTGCTTAGTTTGCCACAGAGTACCTTAATCTGTTCATGGTAGTTCAGTAGAGAGTCGACTGTGACTCCCAGAAGCTCCACCGTCTGTGAGACTTGTATGTTTTGATTTTGAAACTGTATTGATTCGCTAATATCTACGTTTAAGTTATTAAAAGTTATTATGCTGGTTTTATTTACATTTAAAAGTAGTTGGTTTTTTTCTAACCAATTTTTTGTCATACCTAATAATTCTTGGCACTTATTTTCAATATCTTCATTTCTATCAATTGGTATTACTTCGGTGGCATCATCAGCATAGTTAAAGGGTTCGGTTGGTTGTTTGATAATTTCTGCAAAATCATTTAGGTATATCACAAACAGCAAAGGTCCGAGAATGCTTCCCTGAGGAACGCCAGTGGTGATAAAACCGCTGGTCGACTCTACCACTTCACCCCCACGACATACTCTCACCTTTTGTGGCCTATTCTCTAAATAACTCTCGAACCATTTCAAGACAACTCCTCTCACACCATACGCCTCAAGCTTTTTTAATAGGATTTTATGATTAATGGAGTCGAAAGCTTTAGATAAGTCCAAGAGAATTCCACAGGCAATATACTTAGATTCCAGCAGTTCTATTATTTTGTTGTTAAAGTCAATAAGTGCCGTTTCGGTTGATCTTTCTGGCAAAAACCCATGTTGAAATGTGTTAAATAATGAGTTTGATTGGAAAAAGTTAATTGTTCTTTTGTAAATAATAAGCTCAAACAGTTTTGAGAAAGAAGACAAAAGACTGATTGGCCTATAGTTGTTAAAATTATTTTGATCTTCTTTTTTGTACACTGGAATGACAGTAGCTATTTTTAGTTCTTCTGGGAAACTACCTGTGCTCATACTTTGATTAAAAATATGTGCCAAAGGCGAGGCGATAAGAGGAATCACCTTTTTTAAAAGGTCTGAGGGAACACCGTCGTGCCCTGAACTTTTTTTGTTTTTCATTTTTCTCGCAACCAAAATAATCTCATCCGGGCTTGTGGGGTCAAAGTACATTGTTTTGTTATTTTTTGGTTGCATTTGAAAATTGCTTCCATCCTGGTATATGTTATTCTGTTTAAGGAGTTCTGGCGCAATATAGATAAAATGAGTGTTCAGGGAATTAGCGAGATCTTTATTATTTTGACTGTCGGGAAGAATACTTTGAGAATTTTTACTATTTGTGAGTTCCTTAACTGTACTCCAGGTGGTTCTTGAGATGTTATCACTAGAGCGTATCTTGTTCAGCAAAAAAGTTCTTTTGGCGTTGATCAAAGATTTGTCGTACTCTTTTTTGTACTGGTTGAAAGCCTCCTTATAAGTAGGGTTTGTGCTTGCCATGGTTTGCAGCGCAACAACTTGGTCTTTCATCTCCATCAGCTCTGGTGAGATCCATCCTCTATTGTCTCGTCTTTTCTTGTTTTGAGTGTTTTTTCGAAATTCTTTTAGAGGAAAATGTTCGTTAAATATTAAGAGAAATTTTTCACTGAAGTATCTATACAAGTCCTTTGCACATTCAGAACTGTTAAAAACGAAATCCCATGTTATGCTAGAGAGATGGTGGCTAAAGTTTTTTAAATTTGCTTCAGAGAAAACTCGACATTGTTGCTTTTCCCCCTGAATGTGATTGTTGCTTAAAATAGAGACAGACAGACGGCGCGACATTATTTTTGACATGATCACCATATCTCACACTACTTATTATAGTATACGTGTATGCTAAAATTCCAGATTACCTTCTGTGTTTGGATTAAGTGGAATTTTATTTTGCTAATAACCCTAGGGTACGGATAGACGTCGTCAGATGTCTATCAGGGGAATTGAATCGACCCCTGCCCTCCGTAGATTCCAGGTACTCTCCGACCCAGAGAGTTAGCACCTGTTTAGGGTCCCTTTCCCAGGGTTACGAGAGAAGACCACATCGATATGAAAGGCGGAGAGAATGGACCTCGGTACGGTGATCATAGCGTAGGTGGCAACCCTGTCTTTTAGGGATAGTATAAAAGACAGCTGTTGCCTTACAGTATGGCGTTGGCTCGTCAAAGGCTAGAGGAGAAAAACCTTGATTAAAAATCCTGGCCCTCCAAGTAGGGGGTTGAGGCATTAGACTGGTTCCATAATACTTGTAAAACAAAGCAATTACCAAAAAGCCTAAACAAAGCCTCGGAGCAATAGATGAAAATTCTCAAAGACGAAAAAAGCAAAGACAAAGGACTATGAATATAGCTACATGGAACGTACAGGGAGTGAATCAAAAGTTAGACCTTATTGCAACCGAAGTTCAGAATTGTAAGATCGATATCATTGCACTTACAGAGACAAAAAAGAAAGGAACAGGTACGAATAGTGTCGGCAATTTCGTCCATATATTCACTGGAGTCCCAAAAGAAAGAAGAGCAGCCAGAGGGGTATCCTTATTAATAAAGAAAAACCTAAAAAATAAGATTACCGACTACGATTGCATTAGTGAAAACATACTTCGAGTGAACATTAAGATGCTTGGTCATAATATAAGGATAATAGCAATCTACGCACCATCAGATGACGAAAAAGTAGCTACAAAACAACCGAACCGAAATAATTATGCTTGGCGATTTTAATAGCCGAACTGGTAGACAAACCCAGAGCAAAGTGATAGGACCATTTGGAGAAGAAGTAACAAATGATAATGACTTGAGACTGATGCAATTGTGTGAAACCCACAACCTAAAAATAAATAATGGTTTTTTTAGGCATAAGGATATTCATCGATATACCTGGATTCAGCCAACAAGAAATCTTAAATCAATCATTGACTATGCTATAGGTGGACAACACTCGCAATTAAAGTGGTATGATGTGCGAGCACTTCGTGGTATTACCTGTGGATCTGACCACCATCTGGTAAAACACATAAGGACGAAAGTATTGAAGAAAATGAAAACCTAGAATGCATCGAAGACAATCAAAAATACAACTTTAGAAGTCTAGAAATCGAAAATACTCAAAGATTGTATCAGAACCGATTAGATAAAAAATTATTAAACACAGAACACTCATTTGAAGAGATATACAAACATAATAAAAAGCTTGAAGGAAGCAAGCATCGAAGCTATTGGATACCAAGATAATAGAAATAGCAGGAAGATGTGGTGGACGGAAAAAATAAAGGAAATGGTCAAAGAGAAAAAACGCACATACTTGAAATGGCTAAGTACTAAAGAACAAAGAGACCTAGAAATCTACAGGGAAACCAAAAGACAGCTGAGAAATTTGATACGCACAGAAAAAAATGAACTGTTCGAGCGCAAATGCCACGATATCAATACACACGTAGGAGGTAGGCAGAGTTCTGAAGTATGGAAATTCATTTCTACAGTAAAAAACCCAACAAAAGAAAAAGTAAACATCCAGATCATCAAACCAGAACAATGGACAGAACACTACAAGGGACTGCTGCAGGAAACGAGACCCGAATATCTGGCAGCCTCTCCGAGGAGAGACATAGAAGTACACGGAGAGGAAGTAATCATCGAAAAAGAAATGATAAAAAATAGTATTAAAAAGCTTAAATCCGGAAAAGCTAGCGGACCTGGAGGAATATATGCCGAAATTCTCAAATATGGATCAGAGAAACTAATCGAAAATCTTACATATATTATCAATCAATGCATAAACGGACATCCAGTACCTGATGATTGGAAAATTGCATTCATATCCTCAATACATAAAAAAGGAAACAAGCTGGATTGCAACAATTTCAGAGGAATTTCAGTAACTAGTACTCTCAGTAGATTGTACGGTAGGATTCTTAGAGATCTAATAGAGAAGGATTTTCATGAACAAGAAGAAGAAGAGCAAAGTGGGTTTCGTGCAGGCAGATCTTGTAGTGATAATATTTTTTGTCTTAAACAATTAATTGAGAAAAGGAGCGCCAGAAATATAGAGACTCATGTAACCTTTGTGGACCTACAAAAAGCATATGATACCGTTCCAGTAGAAAAACTATGGACAGTGCTAGAGCAGACTAATAACAATCATACATTCATATAAGCGATAAAAGAACTATACAAAGGGTCAAAATCTAAAATTAAAATTGGAAATCGACTTTCAAAAGAATTCCTGGTAACAAAAGGCTTAAGACAGGGATGTTGTATTTCTCCAACTCTTTTTAAAATATATATCGCAGTAGCTCTAAAAAACTGGAAACGGAAAGTGCACGGCAAGGGAATACAACTTAACGACCGATTTACCATATACACACTACAGTTTGCTGACGACCAAGTAATTGTAGCTAATGATAAAGAGGACATGGAGTATATGATGAGAAAGTTAATGGAAGAATACCAAAAGTGGGGATTAACAGTGAACGTGGACAAGACACAGTACTTATGTATTGGAAACGAATCCAGTGAGTTAGAACTAGACAATGGACAAGTAATATCTCCATGCAATGAGTATGTATACTTGGGTGTCACATTTGATAAGACAGGAACAGACTGTAAAGAACTGGAAAAAAGAATAGTAAAAGCAAAAAAGGTTATTGGATGTCTTAACAGTATTTTATGGAGCAGAGAGATAAAAAAGAATGTAAAATTTAACATATATGAAACAATGGTGAAAAGGACGCTGTTGTATGGAATAGACTTGTCGCGTAACAGAAAAATACAAAACAAAAATGGAAAGTGTCGAAATGGAGGCAATAAGAAGATCAATGAGAATATCTAGAACAGATCACATAAGAAATGAGATCATAAAAGAAAGAATGGGAATCGAAGGGAGCATAACGGATGACATCACTAAAAGACAACTGATATGGTACGGCCATGTACAACGCATGAACGACGAAAGATTACCAAAGCAGGTCCCAGAATGGCAACCAATGGGGCGCAGAAAAAGAGGGCGTCCTAAACTAGAATGGCAACAGTCAATCCAAAGATGAATGAGTCAAAACAATCTGAGAGAAGATGATTGTCAGGATCGAAGGAGGTGGAGAATAGGCGTCGGGCAACGTAGAAAAATGTTCTAAACCGACAAAATAAAAAAATTAAAAAAATAATATTCTTTTGAGGATGCCAAAATAGACTCTCACGTATTACACGCTATGCAATAGCCAGGTGTCAAAACATGTGATGCAAATAGCAAAAGTACCTACCATTACACAAATATATTTAGCGCAATGACCTTTGTCTATTTTCGTTTCTATTATTGTCATACTAAAAAATGCAAATAGTAAACACTTTGCTATGCTTGGTATTGTAACTAGTAGCCCAATATTGTTGTTATTGGAAATCCGTTGCACAGAACGAAAAAAGTACGTAAAATCAATCATTTGTACACTGGTTTTTGCCAGTTAAATAAAAACGTTGATCTACTGAGCACAAATTTTAACAGTATGAGCTGGTCTTTAAAAATTAATTATAATAATTTTTATATGCATTGAATGAATTAACTTTTGTTCAATATCTGAAATATAAACTCCAGGCATTTGTTTTTAGCTCACACATATACTATACTATAGTAGTGTGAGCTATGGTGATCCTAATTGTTTCGAGGAAAAAAAGTTGCTCCGATTTCAAAATTTTTTATATATCTTTGCGTTTCAGATGATTTTAAAACTTTTTTGTTGCTCTGTCTGTCTGTCTGTCTGTCTGTCTGTCTGTCTGTCTGTCTGTCTGTCTGTCTGTCTGTCTGTCTGTCTGTCTGTCTGTCTGTCTGTCTGTCTGTCTGTCTGTCTGTCTGTCTGTCTGTCTGTCTGTCTGTCTGTCTGTCTGTCTGTCTGTCTGTCTGTCTGTCTGTCTGTCTGTCTGTCTGTCTGTCTGTCTGTCTGTCTGTCTGTCTGTCTGTCTGTCTGTCTGTCTGTCTGTCTGTCTGTCTGTCTGTCTGTCTGTCTGTCTGTCTGTCTGTCTGTCTGTCTGTCTGTCTGTCTGTCTGTCTGT